>JAOEGS010009141.1:12522-27635 GCA_025447755.1 Corythornis vintsioides | reverse complement strand
AAAATAAATAAAATAAAGTAAATAAAAAGAAAATAAATAAAGTCAATAATTTTTTTTAAAAAAATAACGTATTTCACCAAGCAAATGCAATTTTAATTCAATTTCTTCTACCATTCTGACAACATCAGTAAGGAAACAAAGATCCAGAGACAAATTCTCTCTTCCCAGACCTATCCTGAGTCATGACTGGTGCAAATGCCCTTGTTTCCTTGAGCAGGGGCATTCCTGCAAGCCAGGGGTGATGCCTACATGTCATGTATCACACTCACAGATGAAGCAAGCTAATTTTTTTGAAGGGAAGAGCCAAAGCTCTTGCAAAAACCTGTAAACCAATGTCTGTGCACACACATTTAGTAGCATTTACATGACGTGGCACATTTGCTGAAGTCAATTGAGATGTTTAGTCTGCAGCTGTTAAGAATATAAGCAGGATCATGCATGGTTGTGAAAGTGTTTCAACTGACATCCATTAAAGATGGAATATATTACAGGCAACCACAAGCACACAGCAGGATTTCAGGTGTTTAAAACCTCCCTCTTGCACCACCAGAGCAGCACATACTATAAAGTGTTGCTGTTTAAAAGGTATTACCTGTAGGATGAATATTACACAAGTTCTGTTTCAAAGACTGGTTAAGTTTTTGCAAATTGCCCTATGTTTATCAGCATCTTTCAAAAGCTAAATAAGCTGGTTATAGAAATTTACATAATCAGCATGATTGACTTGCATTCTAGTTTTAATTTCCCATTATAAATGTTTCTCTGGAAACATTCTAGAGAAAATCTGGAGTTTCTAGAATATTTGGGAAAAAAAAAAAATACAAAGGAGGAAGGAAACTTTTAGAGATTTTTTTTTGCTGAGGCAGGGCATCCAGGATTTGGGTGAGATAAACCAGTATTATAAATTAAAGTGTAAAAGTCTGGATATAATATTATGGGAAAATAATCTGTTAAAGCTTCTGTTTCCATACACAGTGTCACCTGTATCAATAATTTTTTAATGAATCATTAAATGGAGCAACAATTGCCACTTTTTCATTAAAAAAAACACCAAACCAAACTAAACCAAAACAAAAATAATCCCAAAACATTGTCACTGAGTTTTTAATGGAACAAAATAATTTATTAGTATATTCATCTAGACTTTAGATGGGGTATGTTAGAATAATTGTTGTAATAACTCCCTTTCTTCAATGTCTCAGCTTTTTCATGAAAACTGTGTGGCATTGAAGTTAGAAAAAGGAGAAAAGGTCTTTGCTTAGATTTGGTGTTCAGTTTGTACTCTTTTTTTTTCACTAATTCAGGATGAATTCTCTTTGACAGCTGGTCACATACAAAACAAGACTTGTAGTACTAAGTAATTGATGTGAAGAGCCATTAAAAATGCATTGACTTAGGCATTGTCTGAGTGAAGACCCTTCCAAAACAGGACACAAACATCTCAAAGAAATTTGACTCAAGCTTCTCTTAAAAATGAGAATAAACCTCAACTGTTAATTGCTATGGATGTGAGGCAGCACTGATTGATATGCAGAGAGGAATCTAGAAGCTTTGAGAAAAAATCGTGTACAACTCAGATGAGTACTGTTAGAATGAAAATCTTCCAAAAGGATTGTTGCAGTTGTATAAATGTACCACACACATTTTCCCTTAGAAAGAAAGAAGAGTGTATGTAAAGTGTGGAACATAAGAAATGCCTCTGTGTCTTGCTTACAAAGCCATAAAGAATCTAAAAAAGTTGCATGTTAAAAGAGGCACTTACAAGGCTCAAAGAGGTTCTATTTCCCTGGGCATATTTTCCCTGGTCAATCACCAAGTCTATTTATTGAAAGCTTCACTGAAAGACTATAATTTCACCCTGAAGCCTCAGAGAACTTCTTTAAATGGTTTCTCTATCCATTTTCTGGCCAGTCTGAATACTTAAAAATCATCAAACTGCATGGATTTAATTACTATTTAAGCTTTTTTTTTCTTCTTCTTTTTCTCATAACAACCCAAAAAGTTACTTACTCAAATCTTGCAGAACAATTGCATTACTGGAGTGGAAAAGAGGGTGGCATGAAACCAAAGCTCTTGCTTCTTAAAATGATTTCAAGATTCAATTCAGCTTAACTACAATGTTGTTTGGGTGTTTTATACAGACACATTTTGCCTGAAACTGTTTTGGGAACGCATGGGACATCACCCTCCATGGTTCCTCCATGGAGCCAGCCTTCTACTCTTCCTTGTCCTGCATGAAGAAACATCTAATCATGAAACAGGCATCTTCTGGGGAAAAAATAACATTTTTTGTGTCACCACAGTGACAGTAACAGTGCATATGGAGTCTATGGGTAGCCTGGAACTCACTGATGCAGGTAGAAGGTTTCCAGGTGGATGCTCAGTTCAGTGTTGACTGCCATGCTGAAAAACCCAAGCTGAGCTCCTTGCTTATGTTGACTAGAATGCCTGAATTCTGTGCACTAAAGTGCTGAAATGCCTGGACTAGATATTCTAGAGACAAGTTAAAGAAAAATTCTTTTGGCACTCCCAAATTCATGAGTGTTTCACGTGGCACTGTGGCTGCAGTTGACAGAAAACCATCTCCTAGCCATTGAAAAGCAGGACTGCACCTTAGGCTTAGCTGGCAAGCTTGACATCACTGTGATTGAACACAGCATGCAAGGTAGTCAGGGAAGGCTGGATTCCAGCAAAGGTTGACTTCTAATTTTGTTTTGACTTCTGGGCCAGTTTTTCTAGGCCTTACATCTGTTGCTTGACCTTTTTTCTTTAAAGCATTGGCTGCTTCTCTTATGGTTGTACCCTTAGGTATGGCTTTGACCCATAGATACTCAAACACAGGTACCCAGAAAATACAAATATAAAAGCTGAGATTGTTGTTTTCCAAAGCAATGGCAAAGATATCTTGTGACAAACAAAAGCCATTGCCAGCCTCTCCTTGAATGGTGATAATCTCAGAAAGATGGGATCATTTAGTAGTTTCATAATGAAAGAAATAAGCTTTTTATGCTGCTGCCTTTGGTTAGCAGAACCACCCATTTCATGTCTGTAATGTGACCCAGTAATTACCCTAAAAGTTTCCAGTTGTGATCTAAACCATTTGTGGGTAGCAAGCTTTAAAAATTAAATCTACAGCAAATGCCACACTTTGGAAAGACAAAACCAGCTAAATTTAAACCACATTTATTGAGATGTTTCTACTGATGTGTGCTGTGTAATGAGCCCCATAAATCAGTGTGATGATAGTGTTACATGAAGGAATATTGGGTCTTATATGCAGAAAGTAACATGAGCCTATATCCGTGATTCTAATCTCAGTAAACTGCATTTTAAAGGCTATTTTTTCCCCTCCCACTTAGGAAGCAAACCCTGTGTCCTTGGTCAGGCGAAACATCTACTCATCTCAGTGGGAATTCTTCCTGTGTCTGAAATCCAGATCTCAAAGACCTGGGTTTTGCTCCAGATTCACCACAGACTTCCTATTTGACCTTAAGCAACTTATTTAGTCTGCCTGTGATCAGTGCTATTAACCCTATTTCATGAATAGAAGCTGATGCAGTGGCCTGTGAGATCATCTGAAAGTTTCAGGGTTGCATTCAGTTGTGTGTTCTAAACACTGAGTTAGGCTTTCTAGAGTCCTTATTATCACAGAAGAGGAAGATGAGAGGCTAAGGAACAAGCAGTCTGGTTTTAATGGAGGTATTTAAGATAGGACAGAAAAAATTCCCAGTACTGTGATTCGTTTCTAATTTTTGGACATAAAAAAATCAGGTCAAATTAACTCACTCCTGAACAACAGGATTGTTACAGATTTGCTGCCAACAGCCCCAGTCAACAAATCTACCCATGACCATATTCAAAACTCACCAAAGGTTTAAAAATATTCAAATGCAATATATATTTTTCTCTTTTTTTTAAACTACAATTGGAAAGCAGGTTGGCAAATCCACAAGGAGCCAGAAGAATTGCACAAGGATTCAATATCTTTCAAATAAGAAGAGATTGTTAACTCAGGAAAAGACTCTTTTTTTTTTCCAAGTAATGAAGAAGGACTTTGGAAGTAGATTTATACTTAATTTCTTATCATGCTACAACTTAGCTGTCTGGCATCTTAAATAAAACATCCATTCACAATTATGTTTAATATTCTATCTTCATGGATTGAAGTCATTCATGCTTGATATTTGTGTAAGGATTCAAGACTATTTGCTAACAGGAAAATACTGAATTAACCAGAGAAAATGCCAACACACATATTTATCCAATTTTCTGTGTACTGATTAACAAGAGACAAATTGTAACCATTTTCACACACTATTTTTAGAAACATTCTTCCACTGATTCGCCATCTGTGTGATTTTAATTTTTTATTTTTTAATGTTGTTCCCTTTGGTAAACAGTTCAGAGAAATAATTAGAGTGGTAAGAGCTTAATAAATTCTGCATGTCAAGCAAACTCATGCCCTGCTCTTAAGGCAGACAAGATATCTAACTCAAGGGAAACCTGATGAATATGTATGTGGAATATAGCAATAAGGAGGGGAAGGGAAAGCTGCTGAATTAATTGAAACAAATCATCTTAGTGAGACTTGGTCTCAGAAGAAGTCTGACTCAGCATGGAATGTTGGGCACAAAGAGGATTTGCAAGATTCCCATGTAAAGTTTTGGGAATAGAGATGAGAAAGCAATGTGTAGCTGTATTTGTAGCTGGATTAAAACATGATTCTGCTATGGTTCTTTTTAAGATAGGTAACTATTACCTGGAAGAGCTTTTGCAGAAAAGACAGTAATTTTACAAGTCAATACTGGTAAAAATATATGCTAGAATAGAGCCAAAATACAGCAATTTATCAGGAATGTGAACTGCACAAGCAAGGCTATAAATGCTACAATTCCTAAAATAAATATTATTAGCAGATATTGATGCTCAGGAGTTTTTAACACCTCATTTGGTAAGTGGGGATTCATGGTGTCTAAATATGAACGCTCTGATGAAGGGATGTGTAAACTGATTTTGTTCCAAGAATAACAAGTAAATTATATAACAGCATCCTGAATGTTGGGGGGAAAAATTAAAAATATAAATTACTGAAATGCTTCTGATGCACTTCATTAGAGGTTTTGCAGAATATATTAAACAAGCATATAAAGGATGCTCAAATACAGTTGATTCTAAGTTGATTCTACAGTTGATTTCCTTGAACTAAAAAGTTCTCCCATGAGCTATTTGAATGACACTGAAAACCACAGCCAAGCAATTTTGGGAACTTCTGTAGACATAAGTTCTATTTTCTATGGTGTTGGCTTTTTTTTTTTTTTTTCTAGAAATGATGCAAATATTTTTCTCTATGTATAGAGAACATCTTAATTGCATGGCTCCATGAAAGATTTGACCTGCTAAGAAGAGCTATTCCAGAACATAAGAGTTTAAATACAAACACATACATAAAAATTCTATAACTACTGCATTATATGTAGCATGTAAAATACTTCTTTTAGCCTTCTTGAGACAGTTACTTTAGGCTTTGTTTTTTGTTTTTTATTTGTGTGTGCACTCACACGTGGAAGAGAAAGGTGGTTTAGACACTGTGAGAAGTTTGCTACCAGCTATGGTCTGGATTCTGAAAAATATTTACTGTTTAATGCAGTATCAGGACTATAAAAACTTTCATAAACTGCACCTACTTTACTAGGACAACACTACAAATTAACACCATAGAAATATAGAATCACAGAATAGGTGTTCAAACAAAAAATATCCTTAAGTGGATTTAACCTATGTGTCTGCCACAGGTGACTGAATGGTGTAATTCTAGGAAACATGTCTTTAACACTAATATCTGAATTTTCCTTAAAAATAATGGAACCCACTCACATCAATTTACACTTAAGTGGTTTCTTCCTTTCTTTGTTGGTACAGCACTGATTCAAAAATTACAATTCAACGTGGAAATTCTTTCAACTGGTAAGAGTTAATGAAATTCATCAACTGGTAAGAGTTAATGAAACTTGAAGTGGATGACAGCATGAAGACATTTTACTAATTCCCCACAGGTTCAGGCAGGCAGATGCAAGAGCCTTAGACAATACCATTAAACATCCCAGAAAAATGAGGAATAACTTGCTGAGACTAGTCCTGTCAGATTTCAGAGCCTAAAGCTATTGGAGCAAGTGAGTGAAACAAAAAAGTATCCAGGACATTTGAGGAATGCTGTACACACTGAATGATGAATCTTGAAGAATGAGTGGAAATATGATAGTTGACTCTTCTTTTAAGTACTTCCAAGGATTTTTCTTCTCAAATATTCTTCCAAATACCAAGGGAGGCAAACCCTTCAAGGAAATGATACTAAATAACCTATAGCAAATGAAATCTTTGTTCAGAGTTTGAAATTCTTCTCTGACTACAGATGACTTTTCAGTAGTACCTGTTATATTGGCTCTCTTTAGGTACCTGCTTTGCTACCAGATTCAGAGGTGAATGATCTCTACATGAATCCCTCTTTCATGTAATCTGGATGATTGCAGCCTTGTTGTGATTCTCTTACAATTTAATTATTTGTTTACCCTCCTTGTTTCAAGTTCACACTGCCCAGTGAGCGCGGGGAACAGAACAACTTTGACTACACCTTTCACATATTTCTGCAGTAATTCTTTCCTTTTGTTGGTTTGTGTGTCCCTTTGAACATTTCAAAAGCCATCCCTGGCTAGATAACCCCCCTCCCCTCCAAGAAATTCTCTGGGGAACTTTCAAAGTGAAAGCACAAGACATCTTTTGTTCATGCACTCAGAGCCAAGGTGGGAGACAAGCTGTCAGATCACTGACTATTATAACAGAAGGATGTACTTTTGGCCAAAGGAGTGTGTGGTATGCACTGGACTTAAGATTTTTCTGACCCTGTGACAGGAACATGCCTTTGTCATTATTCTAGACAAACAATCAGCTCACAGTTATCTGAGGAGAGAAGGGAGGAGAAGAGGTAACTTGTAAGTACTGTCAACAGGCAGCTGGAGAGCTGGGCACACTTAAAGCTGCTGCTATTTCAAACATTGTTCTCTAACAGGGTATTCAGGTTGTAGTTGCAGAAAACCTGAAGCTTGACCTGCATTTGAGTGCAGACATGCCCTGGCAGAATGAATAATTGATGGAAATGTGGCTGCATACATCTCTGATTCAATCAAATTAGGATTCAGGAATCAAGGTACAAAGGCAAGTGTTTTAGATGCTGGAAGTACCACTTTGTCTCCAAATTCCAAACAGAAAACTAAAACAGTGAAGAAGATACTTTTCCACTAATGACAGCACCCAGTTTTTCCCCAAAATAGAAAGGATTTCATGACAACATTTTAAAAATAGGACTGGAAATGGCACAAAGTTTCAATGGCATCAATGGTCGGATTATTAGTTACACAACAAACTTGTTCTTACAGCAGGAGGTTGTGTTTGCTGCTCATGGCTGGGTTTTGTAACAAATAAAGTGTATAAATCCTGGTCATCCTAGCTCAGGTTGTGATGTGCAGGTTCATGTCCTGAATTTCTAAAGGATAACACTCATCTGAAGTTTTTTTCAAGCTCTTAATCTCATTTTACTTGTTAGCAGTGTGTATATAAATTGGTATTTAAGGTATTGGTTTCTTTGAGGCATTGTTTCCATTTGCAAGCCAAACTTCATTAAAAAAAAAAGATTTAGTAAAGCATTCATATGAGAGGTTTATTATACACCCACTTTTGTGGGTTTCAGAAATATTCATTGAAATAAGGTGGCAAAAATGTGGTTTACTTCTCACCTTTTAAAATAAGGCAAATTTCACAATTGAAAACAACAACAAAAGCAGTTTTATTCCTATTATATCTTTTGGTTTTCCACTTTCTCTGGTGTGTTTTTCACAGATCTGACTAGAAGTTTGAATGTATTAATGCCATTGAATATTTGACTCCTATCAATAAAAATGCTTTAGGGAATGGCCAGTTATGCTGTAGTACTTGAGCCTGAGGCTTGTGATAGAAGTAGCTGAGTTTGAATGTATTATGTCAAGAGAACATCTTATTAAAAGAAGAAAATATTGCTTTGAGCAATAAAAGAAATAAAAGGGGGGTAATAAAACACAAAAAGCCAAGTATGAGAAAAGTATATGAAAGGAAAGTTTCAGGTGGGAATTATGAGTTGAAGAAATTAGAGAGAAAACAGAACAATACTTTAGTGAAAGGAATATATTTATTCTATACTAAGAGATGAAGCTAGTGAAGTATTCTGAGGACTCTTATTTGCTATTAATCTTCTTCTTTCTAAAATCTAGTGGGCTGAAGAAAACACAGACAACCCCAAGCTCAGAAAGTGGAAATGGTTTCAGAAACTCTCTTGTACTGCATAAAAAAAGAAAAAAAGAAAAAAAGAATTCACAGCCTTCCTGGGTCTATGAAAAGATGACTCCACACTGAGCAGTGAACCTGACCAGTTCTGACTTTATCACTGAATAATCAAAATACTTTGTTTTCTTTTTGTATGCTTTCTACACTGAAACAGCAGGATTTGAGCATGAGGAGGGCTGTTCTTTAGAAGGGCTTTTGCTTCAGCCTCCCACTATATTCTTGTATCCCAGTTAGGAAGTTACAGATGGGAGAGGTGAAGAACTGGGCTGGTAAAAAAAAACCCAAAAAACTAGCTGGATAATCAGGCTTAAAAAGTAGTTGATAATGAATGATGTCATCTAGATGGTAGCTCGTAACAAGCCAAGTGTCTCACCCAGACCTGTCCTGTTTCACCCAAGACCTGAAAGAGCCACATTTGCAAGTTTTCAAATGACACCAACCTTCCTGGGTTTTGAACATAGGACAGGTTCTGACTGATTATAAGAAAAATCCTGTATAAATAAAAGGGACATATTTCACAGTTAGGAAACTGGCAGTGAAGTCAGGTGTCTGAAGGATTTCTGTGACTGTTCTTTCACCATTCACCAAGAAAGGGAATGTCTAGGCTCATAGAAATGAAGAAGGGTTATAGAAACCAAACCTGTAAACTCAGCTTCAAATGAAATCACCAGGAATAACAGTATCATGCAGAGTAAGCTCAATTAACCAGTAAAACAATGCTCAATTAACCAGTAAACAAAGCAATGGATGTAATAGTCACTCAGCAAACTATTAGAAGGTGTGGTGGAGAACAGAATATTCTTGTATAACATCTAAGAACACAGCTAGTTAATATTTACAGCATCACATATCTATCAATATGATGCAAACAGTCAATCAATCAGCAGCTGAGTCACAAGCTGCATCTATATGGATGGCTGATGACCTTATAGATTTTTTTTTTATGGTTGGGATTATCTGTTTCTCTTTCAAAGCATTACCATAGCAATTTGTTTAAAGCCCCAGCACAAACATTGTTCATTATCACACAATAAATTGCTTCAGTGGATCAGATACAAAAAGCACTGAAAGGGATATTTAATGAAGTAGAAGGAAGGAGATTCATAACAGAGAGAAATATTCATTCCCAATACATAAGTGGATAGCTAATAACCCTTCTTTTAGAGGGATTTTGCATTCCCATGCCAGAAATAGACAACAGAGACATGATGAGTGTGATTCCTGGCTAAGGTGTGGCCCATTTGTTTGTTGTTTTTATCTTGGTTGAGTATCATGTATACACAGTTCCAGAGCATTCAGATGCATCATTAATTATTTCTGATAATGGAGAAGTGCTCAATTTTTTTCATGTCTTTTCCAAATCCCTGACATGGCATATTCCAAGAAGCTAAGAGCTTCAAGTGGACAACACTTACTATATAAGGAAATAGGATGGAAGACAGTCACTGAGAGACCAAGTGGAAAAGATAAGCAGTCATCCTGTTAGTTCCAATTCCTTTACTCTGCAGTTTATTTTCTGAATCTAAATTGACTCCTTTTTTAAAAAGAAAAATAATAAAACCAAGACCCCTTCCCTAAGAATGTTCCAGCAAATTTGTATTTTAACAGGATAAGATATGCAGCAAAACAACAGCAACAAAAGTACCCAGCTTCCCAGTTAGAATATTTTTGAGTATTTTTGTTTGGATTGTTGTGGAGCTTTTTCCCTCTGGATAATGCATAATTTTTTACAGAGAGGACATGTACAGGATAGGTTTCTGCTCTTCTAGGAATGTGAGAACTTTAAGGGAGGGAAAATATGATGGGTCAGGCTGGGTTTCAATAGAAGAGGTGTGGAGATGATACAGGGACTCTAAGAGATGCAGTGTAACTGGATATTCCTAAATGTCTGCTGTAGCACATCACAAGCTGCAACACACTTCAAATAATTAGTGAGAGGCATCATTATGTCATCATTAAGTCTCTGATGGAATGAAAGAAATTAAGTTTTCAGTGGGGAAGCAGCAAAAGAACCAAGGTCCTGGCCAAGAATGGGTTTGTGTTAAGGCACTGCCTCTTGGGAAACAACCACATTTCAGGCTCCCCTACAGTGAAATTTAAGGTCTGGTAGAATCTCACATAGCTTTAGCTATGTGAAAATTGACTTAATTTATCTTTTAACCGAGGAAATAGTATGTCTTTATCCTTTGAAGCAACAGTCTAAGCCTAATTAGTTATTTCTCACACCTGGGCTCACCTTATTTAAGAAGTTGGTAGGAAAGAGATTGAAAAGCTGGGTTTTGTCTGGCCTCTCTATGAGCAGCAGCTTCCCCTGGTCATTGCCAATGGACTTTATAAGCTTAAAAAAAGAAGGCTCTGGGAGCCACCAACCAATCAGACTCCCCTCTGTGCCTCATAAGATTTTTTTGGTCTGATTGACCCCTGTGTGTTCAGAGTTTTGAGCAGAAGAAATAGTAATGACTCTAAGAATCAGATATTGCAATTTTCTTAACCAAGATCCACATACCTTGGGCAGTAAAGCTGAGAAGGAGTAATTCAGAGGTAGAAGAAAACAAGGCTGACCTCAGCATGCAGGGGTCCTAGGAAGAGGTAGTGAGCTGGCCTTGGCTTGTCCAGCTGTTCCTTCACAGTCACTGCCCAGCAGTCACCCTGTGCCATCATAGCACTGAAATAAAATGTGATGCCACCTCATGAAAATACCACTCTGGGGGCAATCCTGTCAAGAATGAGCTTTAGCTGGCAGAGATGGGTTCTCTGGACCAGAATAGTTCCCTAGGGAGACTCAGCCAAAGACATCTTTTGACAAGGCAGTAGTCAGTAAGCTAGTTCTATATCAGTTGTCTTTAAAAGCAAACATGAAAATAAATATTGTAAAGCTCCTAAAGAACAAGAAGATAAACACAGCCAATATTATTCCCACCAGAGATGCCTGAAACAGAGAAATTCTTTTCAGATTTGCTACTTCATTAGAAAAGAGATATTAACATTCAACCACGATGAAGGATCATACAAACATTGTTAGGCAAATTAAAAGACCTCACTTCTTTTCTAATTATTGTGGTTTATTTATGTGCTTTTAATTTTTTTTAACTTAAAACCATCTCCTGACTGAACCAGTGTTTTCTATTCTGTTCCTCCTGGGTCAGTTGTCCTAAAGAAAACAATAATTCCTAAGAACTTGCTTTTTGCTTTGGCATTGACTTGTGCTGACTCACCTTAGGAAAGAAAAACAGCCTGGCAGGACTGGTAGAAGGACCCAGAAGTTGCTTGGCAGCCTAAATGAAAGTTCTCCATAAGTCACACTTGGCTATCAACTGTATGTCTGACACTGGTGATACAGGTCTAGACAAATTTACTATGTGCTGGCATTCCAAATCTGAGGTCATAACATCTGTCCTCCTTACACTGGGACATAAATGCTCCACAAGAACAGTTTAAAACTTGATTGTTAAACAGCTTTTTGTGTTGATGCCAGGAAATCATGCTTTGGGACACAGTAAAACATAACTTTGAGCATGACCATCTAATGGAAAATACACCTTCACAACGTTATTTCTGTTTTTATAAAGTGAGAGAGACTAATAACTTTCTTGCTTTTAAAACTGTGGACCATTGTACAGATTGGCAGAGCAAACCAGAATGCACTCGTTGAGACACCCTGAAAGTGTTGAATTTTAGTGTTCACTGTGCAGAAGGATGAGTTGAACCCTTCATGCTGGAAAAAAATATATCCAGGGGAAAGCTGTACCACCCTTTATGTGATTTATGGTGCAAGAGAGCAAATCCAGAGTGGCTCCCTTAACATCACTGAAGATCTACTGGAAATCTAGACTCTGAGTGGACAAGCAGCAGTGACTAGAAGAACCTGATCACACTGAATGTTTCTGCAGGACCTGAGCTATCTTCATCTCCTATGGTGATGCCCAGGATATTATGGAGTCTGGCTTTTATCACAGTGGGTTTCACTAGTTGTCCTTCTGACCCAATGCAGCTAGTTCTGCTTGTACACCACCATTCTTTGCCACTTCAGTACCAACCAAACCAAGTAGAATTGCTAACTTTATGCCTGCTGGAAGCTGCAGAATTTCCTTTCCAGCTCCCATTCATCCTACCTACACCTCAGAGTCTGGGCTGCACCTGCCCAGGAGTCTGGATTAGAGGGATTCAATAGTTTCTATTTAACATTCATTCCATTTCAACTCAAACAGATTTACTGAAAGCTAAACCAATATACTAGTATGGTTTTCTGACTTTCACATATTACTTTTCTCTTAGTGGCATGTACATATTTTGATTTGTACTTGTTCAAAAACTCCAGACAGCCTTTGCAAACATCAAGTTAATCAAAATATCAGGAATTTTCTGCTTATTTAATTCTCCCTTTTAAGGCATTGAAACAATCAAGCTACCACTCAATTCTAGCACAACCAGTTACATTTGCAAATAGGTATGTAAGGATTTAAATGTTTTACTCCCACCGACTTCAACAGAGCTAAAGTAGCTAAACCCATATGTTGTGTTTTAAATATTTATCCCTTTTTAGCTTGAGGAAATTTATACATTGATTTAATAATAACAGGTATTATGTGTAATAACAAACATCATTAAAACCTTCTAGAATTTTCCAAGGACTATGTAAGTACCCTTCATAATACTTTTTTCATAGTTTGAAAGGGAAGAAACTTGAAAGAATCAGTAAAAAAAAATCAAATTACTTCTTTTCATTGGAAAGTAGGAAGGAGTTTATTGGTTGTTGCTGGTTGAACTGCAACTGCTGTTATGAGTCGACTGAAACAAGGGCTACAACTCTTTGTCTATATAAAGAAATGCATCAGCACACATCATATTAAGGTATCAAAGGAGGGGTTTATGACACCTGAGCTATCCATTTCCTCTTTACTCCCTTTGTTTCTTATCTGTCAGTTATGTATTGATGGGTTTTGGAGACTAGAAGTATCTATGCACAGAGAAGAAGATTCAGGCAATGGCAGTTGCCATCCCATAGCAAGCCTGGGTAGGCTGCAACATAAGTATGGATAGAAAACTGTGAGGAGCACTTCCATGAATATATATCCAGGATGCAAAGCCATTTTGAAAACAAAATCAGCCAAAAATAAAAAAAAAAAAATCAAGATTTACAAAGCTGGTTATTAATGCTTAGAGCTGCAAAAAAGGGAAAGTGAGGGGAATTTCTCAACAGCTGAAAATGACCTTTTTCCAGCAGCAAAGAGCTCCAGAACAGGGGCTGGTGAGCACACACATGCATTTCTCTTTAGCATTTGCACTGGAACATGTGTCTGTTCAGGCCACATAGCCTGGTGTGCTGGGTCAGATGGGTGCCCGTCGCATTAAACTCAGATCCCCGAAGAGCTGAACTGGGAAGTCTTGGGGAAAGGTACATTTAAGGTGGCAGGAAAAGGGAACAGCCAACCTTAATTATCAAGTCCTGGAATTCTGAAGCAGCTGGACTGTGACGTCCCATTTCTGGGAAGAAATCATAACTGGACATAAGCTGAGGCCAGGAAATTGGAAGGTGCAGAACAGGGAGGGATGTCTCGGAGCACCTGGCTCAGCACCTTGGAAGCAGCACAGGACTCTAGTGGCTGGTGTGCAGAGGGGGGTGTGAAAGGGCTCACAAAGCTGCTCTTTCATTTTTTTTCTTCTGGCTTGGCCAAGTTTTACCCTAGCTCTGTGTTACGAAAAAAAGCCTGGCCTAGTTAGTCATCTCTAAAACCAAGCTGAGTGTTGGCTGGATGACTTTGGAAGCTCCTGAGCTCATTAGTTCTGAATACTTGGTGGCCTTTCAACGTTAATAAACCCCATGTTATTAAGAAAAGGAGAGTTAAATTATGCTTTTGAAGAAGCTTGCTTGCTAAGTCCTTAATATTTTTATAAACATAATGCAAACACAAACAGTTTTTCTGCCATTTGGCTTGTGGTACTGAACAATAAAAAGTGAATTTATTTTGGTAACTGGAATTATGCCCTCCCTTCAGCTTCACTTTCTCATCCATTCAGCAACAAAAGAGTTTTATTTAGTGTTGCAAAACTTCTCTCACTGATACTGCAGGTAAATATTTCCTTTGTTGGCTGGATGAATGATGGTATATTAAAAAAAATTCATTATATACTTAGATGAAGTTAATTTTATGAGTTCAGTTTTCTCTATTTTCTAGCTCTGGCATAAAAATTGGCTATGGGATGAAATTTGGTATCCTAGGTCTATCTACAGTATCAACAAATTGATTTTCACTGTATTCCCTGTAAATTTTATAGTTTCGAGTTATATAAAAGATATAACAAGATGTGTTTGTGGTTTAAGATTTTGACTTCATAGAAAACAAAAATGTTCCTATGATAAGAATGTTAAGAAAAAGATAAATAATTTCATAACAGAAAATTATAATTTCTCCTGGAATACTTACAGTCGTTGCTAATATTTGACTTATTTTTTTAACTCTCCAAAATATTTCATTGTTAAAGGTTCTTTCTGGCTAGTTCTCATTTCCATACAAAGGTCTTGCTGCTGGCTTATTTCTTCCCAAAGAGCATTCATTAAGAACAATGCATTCTGCAGTCTAAGCAGACAAAGAATTTTATAGAAAAATGTTTGTTTTCCTTAGGTTTTTTTGTGCCTTCCTGTCTATGAAATAGTTCCTCCCTGTGATGACAGCCTCAAGTATTTTCCAAGTGTTATTTCCTGAAAGACACTCATTCTTCACTATCTTTTCTTGTTTGTGAAT
>JAOEGS010009141.1:0-10060 GCA_025447755.1 Corythornis vintsioides | reverse complement strand
TGTATAATCTCACTGGAGAACTGAGGCAAAAGGGAAATCTTTATTCTGCAAAAGGGACATCTGGCAACAGTCCATGTATTTTACAGAGGTCAGACTCACCAACTGGTTTGTGTTCACCTGGATGGAAACACACCTCCTAAAGTGAAAGAATGATCTTAATATGCAGAAAAAATCTGATTTATTAATCTGTTAGTTACATTTTTGCTGTTTAATTAACACAGTTTTACCCTGCGTGTCCTTAGCAGTCCTCCAGACATTCTGTCTTTGTTTCATGACACTGATTGAAAACTCTAACTTGAGACTGTCACAAGACATGAATTATTGGTGAGAAGTCAAATGCACCCAACAGGAGCTCAGCAGGATCCAGGACTTCTTTTTGGAAACCTGTGTCTGGAAGCACCAGCTTAATATTGGTTTTGTGTTATCAAGCCTGTGGTTCCAATGAGGAAATCTACTGAAGACTCAATTATTCTGATTTTACTGACTCATTCAGGATGTTGATAGATTTTTTTTTTTCCAATCATGTTATTCTAAATTGACTGGATAATAAGATTTAGCTCATTGAATCATCCAGCTATTACAAATGTTTGCTTTTACTCACTGAAAATGCTATTGTGGCTTTTTTTCAGAGAAAAAAAAGTTATATATTGAAGGTATCCAAAGGTCTGTCACAGCACATCATGGTCGTGCAAGCAAACTGGGTTATTCTGCCACTTCATTCTGCACCAGGTCTCAGCTTTGAATCCCATTTTGCTGAGTATCTCTAACAGGTTTTCTTAGAAAGCCTTGAACTTTGAGTAAAAATAAAAATTACAAATTTTATCCAATTGCTATGTTACTGAGACTCTCAAAGACAATAAAGCTTTGCATTTCAAGTAGTTTTTTAATTGGCTAACTCATATCCCTATCTGAAATATTAAAAAGAAATCATTTCTCCACTGCTTCAATCTTCCATTATTTTTTCTTGGTATGAAACCAATTTTTTTTTTTTTTTCTAATTAACAACACTTAGGTAAAATCATAACTTTTAAATTCAGTTCAAAATTATAGTAACAGCAATGTTGAAAAAACAATTTACAACACATTAAAAATTATATGTTGTATCTTGCACTGGTAACCACTGCAATATTAAATGAATTGGGATGTCAAATGAGACTTTAGATTTGAAGAGTATTTTGCTTTTGCAAAAAAAAAGAAGGCTTCAACATTGCAGATTGCATAATTTACCTGCACAAGCAGTCATTGAGATGGAGAGGTTCATATAACACAAAACAATTTTGACAGCCTTATGGAGTCCCAAAAGCATCTAAATAAGACCAAAAATATATCTATATATGGGACATTCTATGTTCTGATAAAAAGCATATCTCTTATGCCTTCCTAATACTAGAAAAAGGTATTTTTACTGTGCCAAATTATCTTTTCAATGAGTATTTGGCAGTTTCTTATGTCTTCCTATAGCAAAAGACACTGGAAAAAAAAATCAGGTAATATACCAAAATGAATCACTGGTCCAGCACCTTGTAGAACCTTGTATTCTCCAACTGCTGAAGTTATAAATTGAATCTCCAGATACTATCAAATGATACAAAAAACTTTATTTAGAAATCACTGGCTCCCATCATTCTATTTTATGGCATTTTTAAACCCAAATATTCTTTATGTACTGCCACTGAGAACTCGGTGTGAGAGTTTCTCTGGAACTGGTTATATTCAAATACAGAGGCAGTGGGAAAACCAAACAAACTAACTTGCCATTTAAGAGCAAAACATTAATGCAACCATTTTCTTGGGAATTACTTTGATGCTTTGCAGAGCCTTTACATCTGTAATAGACTGAAAGAGTTTTTCTCAATTTATGGCAAAATTTGCCCTTTCTTTGTGTTTATATCTTTTATATATAGCAGAAATAAAATATAACAACCTCTTAAAATGCTGTTTCAGAACACCTCAGCTTCCCTTCACTACAAATCCCACTGATTCATTCAGTATATGGATATTACCTCTTATTTCAGTCTCTGTTTATGCCACCATATTTGTAAGTTTCTTACATTTGGTGCATGGTATCAACCAAGATACTGGCAATACCTTGTTCTTTTTTTTGTTGAGTCTACTGTATTTAACATTTCCTGAGAGCTTTGAGACTACAGATCTCCAATCCAACTATAAC
This sequence comes from Corythornis vintsioides, assembly GCA_025447755.1. Classification (NCBI taxonomy): domain Eukaryota; kingdom Metazoa; phylum Chordata; class Aves; order Coraciiformes; family Alcedinidae; genus Corythornis; species Corythornis vintsioides. The sequence goes on along the minus strand of JAOEGS010009141.1, from coordinate 7,890 downwards.
TGAGGTATATGTGCCATTTATCTGCCTTTATACATGATCTAATTATTAGTAGAGAATCTGATTGTGTTTTTGATAGGCAAACTGTAAATAACAAACCCAAAAATATTATCCCTCTAAAGTGTTTTAGAATTGGGTTATATTTTAAATGAGAACTTATTCCATAATGTAAGTGGGGTGCCTTGTAGAAGGTTTTTATTTACCTTGTGTTCTAAATCCAAGTGCATCCTTCTCAATCCTCAAAAAGCACTAGCTGGAGATAGACACTGCAGAATCTAAAATCAAATTGTCCTCCTCACCACGCACTAACTCTTCCCAATAATAAAAAAGAGAAAGCAAGAAGTCTCACTGCTCTACTCCACAAGATCATTCATAAAGATTCATTCTTTCCAAAGCATCTGCTAAACATAATTTTGTCCTTTCAATATATTGTTTTGTAGAAGGATTCCAAAGAAATCCAAGACTGCAAAGGACTCTCTGGCTACTGGAAACAATTATCCTTCCATTACAAGAACAGGCAGTAAAAAACCACAAACAATGGATGCTTTAAATTTAAAATAACACGTTATATTAACAAAGAGTTTTATTACTCAGGCTGTAAAAAGAAAACTCTTTAATGTTTTTATGAAACTCTTAGGAGATAAAAATGGCCTATATAAATAAAATAACAATAATGAAGTGATTAAAAAATCAAAGACACCGCAAAGATGGAAATGCCATTTTCATTTTAGGCATCCAGCTAATTTATGGGCCCTCCTGAAAGCCAATCAGACACTCCTATAATTAAAAATAGGACTTTAAGGAAAGATCATGAAGGTTTTTAGCCTCCTCCTTCCAGCTCTGCAGCTTCCCATTACAATCTAGAACACAGGGGCAATGGATTTCCAGATAATACAGCAAATATGGCTGTAACTAGCCTGGTGTCACTAAATGGGATGGGTTTTTCTGCTTTAGTCTGGATTTAAAATGATATCTTCACTGCTCAGAACCCTTTGTGGTTACTGCAAGCTCAACATGATTGTTCAGTGTGAAGTAAAACTCAAAAGGTACAAAGGAATTTTGGATTTGATGTGTGAAACCTATCATTATATGTGTGCAGATTCTATGGTTCTCTTCAAAGGTTAATCACCAAGGAAATATAATCATCTAACAAATGAAAACTCCAGTTCAGTTCAAGAAAACTTTCAGAAATCTAAGTATGTTTTCTAAAAATCTTTTTTTTTTTTTCCCATGGACTTAATTCACCATGTGATGAGAATGAATATTACACATTCTGTTAAAAAAAAGAAAACAAACAAATAACAAACCAATAACCAAAGAAAAACCCTTTGCCCTAATATAACAAGTGTGTTTTCCAAACCATTCTAAAGGAATCCATTGCTAATTCTTATTGATTTGAAATAATATGACCTAAAAGTTCAGACCTTTAACAACAAAAAAAAGTCATATAATGATGATTTTGTAATGCACAAAGTGCTGCTTTTGTATTTTATGTGTATGCTCTTCTAATCCATCTGTCCCTCCATATCTGTAGTCTGGCACCAGCAGAATTATCTCTGAGAAGAATGGAAATTCCCCAACACAGCTGCAAGCACCAAGGCACGTGACTGTCACACAAAATGACAAATGTTCACATTTTGTGGCTCTAATTTCTGTGCAAGTAATTCTTACCTTTCATTTCTGTGGCCTGCAGAATGGAAGTGGTTGTCTGTCACTGCAAATATGCACAATTCAGGTATCTGAGGGGGAAAGAAATTCATTTGGCTGTGTGAAACTTTGCTTTCCGTGAAGAGGGGTGACAGAATCATCACTAAAAACAACTGCAAATATAAAAAATATACTGCTGGCCAGTATGATGTAGGATGTATGGGAGGTGTGTTCCATAATGGGCAGGCATTTGGAGAACAGAAAGGATCCTAGGGCATATTCATTGGCATAAGATGCCCATCCCTGACTCACATGCTGAGTTGCACTATTTGCTAAATAGAAACTATCTGCACCATCTTCATATTAGCCTAAGCAGTCTAATTGTTTCTATTAAAGAGATGTATGGATTTCCAAGAAAGGAGAGATTTTCCATCCCTACTACTGAAGCTGGCCTCCCTCCAGCCAGTGCTGAAGAGCTCAGAGTGGAACAGGCTCTTATCTGCAAGGTGCCAAAGATGGGAATCCAGATGTTGCCACAGCTCAGATACTGGATTGCATACATATTAATCCACGAAACACTCCTAGAAAGAGAGAGCATCTGTTTCCTCTGACTAAGATCCTTGAGATCCATAAATTATCCAGGCTTCTGAGGATGAATAATGTGACTCCAGACTGGCCAACAATTTGCATTTCCACTTCTCCAGCTGGTCCCATAACCCGTTAGGAGATGCAGAGATATCTCTAAAGGGCTTTAACAAAAACATGAGGAAAGCTTCAAAAGGAATGAGAACTGCTTTGACCTGGAATATACCACAGGGATATAAAAACTCTTCCAAGGTAATTAAGCAGAATTCAGAGCACACTGTGCTTCAAACTGTCCCACTGCAAAGGTGTAGGTATATGGGAGGTAGGAAGCTGTCTTCCTGCAAGAGAGAGCTTCTGAGCACATATGCACACCTAAACGTGGGCTTTTCTGAAAACTGATGGAAATTATTCATTGGACAAGTGTGAAATCAAGTCAGCCCGTACTGCTGTCTGGTATTTTGGGTTTTGCAAAGTTTTGGGGATCTAGGAGGAGCAGGTCTGGCCTGGGAGATGACTAACGTGAGGTTCTCTGACTAAACCTTTCTCATATTTGCTAGAAAACACCATGAAGAAACTTCCACATTTGATAAACTTAGTGTATCAAATGTGTTTTGCATCAAGCAATGAATGTAACATAATTTTGGGCATGCTGAGAAACACCCCCAGTACATCTCAGTGTCACTCAGAGCCTGGCAGTGCCTTTACACAGGACACTGGGTGGAACATCAGCCTGTTTTAAGCAGATATGCACACTAGTGTGTATTGAAAAATACATAATTATACACATATTTCGCTTGGAAGAATTAGCTGATTTTCTCTGTAACCTCTGAACCCAAGTATCTGAAGCAAAAAGGCATCATGTCATTGACATGTGTAATTGCTCTCTAAATTTATCCTAATTTGTCTTTTATCTCAGACTCCAGTGCTCTTTTGCTTCTCTGCTGGGGGAGAGGCTGGAATGGCAGCCCGTGACTCATGTTCCATTAAACCCTGAATGGAGCCACAGCTACTTGGAAAGGTTTATGGCTGCTGTTTGATCCAACCCCAAAGCTTTCATTTCTGCTACACTGCATTTGCTCATCAAATTAAATGCTCTTAGAAAAAAAAAAAAAAAAAGCATTACACTGTTATGAATTGTTTGTGTTTCCAGTTTTAAAACACAGATATTCTGAATGCATGTGTAAGTCTTAATAACATATTAAAGGCAGGAGAAATTTTATCTAGCTCAGGAATTCTTTTTTTTTTGTCATACAAAAATTCATGAAAACGTTTTTCAAGGGTAGGGACACCCAGTTTACTAAAAAGTTGTATTAATATATTGCAATATTGATACGAAGTTTAATGTTTGGACACTCTCTTGTTTTATGTTCCATAAATCTTGATTTCACAATGTATAGTATTCATTAATTTTGAATAACCCTGTCTATATTTTGAGCCTTATAAATTGAAGGGATTAAATATTTAGATTTCCCAGAATGCTAATACTTCTAATTTCTGTCCAAGCACCTCTGGGTGGTTTTATACTGCTTTGACTAAGAAGCCAAAATACAGTTTAGGAGATATGTGAAGATATGCAAATCAAATCAAAACAACAATCCTCACTTATGATTAGAGCTGAAATTACGTGGGATTTTTTCTTTTTTTTAAGCAAACATTTTAAAATGCATGTTGAGCACAGCATCCTTGATCTCCTCTCCTCAGGAAATAGAATCCCTTCAAATATTTATCACCCATTTCTGCTTGCTTTGTTTTGGAAAGAGGTTTCAGAACCTCAATGTGACTTTCTGGACGCATGTAGGCAGCTGAGGGAGACAGAGCAAAGATCTCTAAAGCCTTGCTGAGAACAGATCTGGTCTGGAAATCCAGATTATACAAAGCCAAGGCATACTTTCCTTAAAGGCCTTGCACAGCCATCAGATAAAGATTCCTAGTGCAAAACAGGTTCCATTAATCTTTTGTGGATGGATTAAACTGGCACAAATGAGACCAACATTTGCCTGCTCTAAGCTCTGCTGAAGCAGCATCTGAAGATGTTATCATCACCTTTTAAATTCATATTTCTTCTTAATGTTTATCTCAATGTGTTGTGTGCCCATGGCCAGGTGCACGTCTGTGCCCAGCAGGAGCTGTGGGATGATCTCCTAAAGTCCCTTCCAACCCCAAACATTCTGTGATTCATGTGAGTAAAGAAGGATGATCACAGCAAAAGGACAACTAAGCAACAACTTTTAGAACCATGATTCTGATCTTATCAACCCAAGCTCATTTTCTGCATCTCTTTAGGCCTGTTACTGGCCTTTCATGTACATTATCATCAGTACTAACTAAACTATACTTAAGCCCTCAGGGTTGATTTTTATTTCAAATTAAAATAGTCTTAAAGTACAGAAGTTTGGGGGAAAAGCCAGGCATATGGAAAAATCACTCTATTTCTTAAAAGATATGTATTTCTGAAAAATAAAGAAGTTGTAGGATAAATCAAATATGAGTTTAGGTTCTCTGACACACTTGAATACTGTAAGCTGGTATTTTTTTCTCCAAATGGCTTTCAAATGCCCAATTTTGATAATTTTTAAGGCAAGACTAAAGTGAATGACCAATAAATTAATTTATGCAATTAACTGGATAAGGCTGTAGCCATTATAGCAAAACCATCACTGTTTCCAGCAGGTCAGCAAACTGACCTCAGCTTGAATCTTTTCATTTCTGTTGATGGGGATGCTTGAACATTATTCCACTAAATACCAGGGTCACCCTGATCTCTCATGATGTGGTGATTTCCAAAGTACAAGCTGTTTCAAAGAAAGCCTGCCCTGTTTATTTACTGATGCTTGTCCAGATGTGCTTCCCAGATTTTAAGTAACTGAATCAGAAGCAATTCAGAGAAGTTCTACATGAATAATTTATCTTGTTCTTGCACATTGTTAAGAGAAGAAGAGACTCTGTATGGTAGCATTTTGCCAATAAAAAGCATTGCTAACTGGGACTTGTGTCATCAGTGTTTTGGTCAGTGGGCTTGCCACGCTTCCAAACCAGGTGTTTGATTCTTCAGAGGAATGCCAGACTGTCAGAATTTTCTGAGCAGGTCAGAAAATCTGGATGCTTGCTAATTTGTGAGCACCATCAGTGATTTTCTTTCCCAGCTATTGCTGGCTTTGGAGCAAGCCTGACCTTCTCAATCCAGATGAAAATTCTCCATATATCAACTGCTCCTCTGTTGGGAGATGACTCATTTACAAGATGGTTTATTTCTTTTGTGAGCTCATATGCTGAACATGTAAATATTAATGCATCCAAATTCATGATGTGAGACAGGCCCTAAGGCTCCACATATAGTTTCAAGCACTCTCTTGTTCATGCAGCACAGAAGGGCAAGAGGTGAGGCAAAGCTGGGGAGTCAAAGTCTGATTAGTTTCTCCTGGTATTAAGCAATGTCTGTGTGAAACTATAAGGCTCTGTTCAAGCTGGAAGAGATTGGCTGCCTGAGAAGGGAGCATGTGTCATCCCTTCGTGCTCAAAGCTTCCCAGGAACATGCAGAGCAACACCTGGTCCTGGCCACTTTGCAGGAGGAATGAATGGGGCAGAGACCAAAAGAAGTAGCTAGTGTGAAGAAGGGAACGAAGAATGTTTCTCCTGGAATATGTCAGAGGCTGTTTTCTCTCCAACAAAAGTGGAAGCAACTGCCCAGCACCACTGCCTATAAATACACCAAGCAAGTAAATAGAGAATGATGAGAGTCCTTAAAGTTTAAACCCCAAGATGACACAAAACTAGAGCAAAAAAAATCCATAAATAAATTTAGGCTACAAATGAGATTTCTAACCGTTAGAGATCTTCTGGAATGGTCTTTTAATAGGAGCATTAGCACCTTGTCAGGTAGATCCAAGATCCCTGTCCACAGAGCTTCTCCCCAGCTTAGTCCCCAGCCTGTAGCATTGTAAGAGGTTCATCCTCCACAGGTCTAGGAATTTACATGTATCCTCTAATCCTAATTTGATAGAACATTGACTTGATTTTTGGTTCTACCTTCCTAGGTTTTAGACTTGGGAAGAAATGAATCACTCACTGGACACCCTTACTTCTCTCCACGGGTCATAGTGAGAGTTCTTTAAATGCCTAAATTAGGACAGATTCATCTACTTTCCCATTAGCTATATCACCCAGGAGTTCCTGACAGATGATCCCAGTATGATGTCCCTCACTTATGATCTGTGTGTGCACATAATGAGTATATAGGGCCCAAGCCATGTAGAGAGCCATCATGTAACCATAATCAATAGATAATTTAGAAGTTTGAAGTAATATAAAACAGTTATAACACTAAAGGTGCATTTTAACCTATTGAAGAGAAAAATCTGGATTGAAGGAGTGGGAATATAAATAAATCAAACCTTATTCATAATCATAGAATCATAGAATCATAATGGTTCTTTATTCAACTTCATGGTGGAATGGTAAGTTGCAAAAACACTCTTTTCCCCCACTGCATATAATAAAGTTTCATGTGTCCTCAGCTAAAGTTTCCACTGAATGTTTCATTAAACTATTGTGTTTCATTATTACTTTTATAAATATTGCAATAATAAATAAATATAGCAATTTTTTTTTGCTGAAAATGAATGATTGGCCTTCGTAAGGGCTCCTAGATGATGCTTTTTTAGATGAAGAGTTTATTTCATTAAAGAGCTTTTGCCAATTAAGAAATGCAGTAGAAAACAAGTTGCTGACTTCATGGAAATATTCTGCCATGTTTATATAGCAGGGAGAGTGTTATCAATATCACTGTCATCTAAAGATCAGTGGAATCCATACATTGATTTCTGAACTGATTTTTTTTCTCAGGAGATTATTTCCACAGAAGGGCTTCAGTTATACACTGTTCTGATTTGATTTCAGCCAGAAACAAAGCTGTTGTCACCTTACAGAATTAAACCTGTTATCTCCTCATAAGGAAAAGAAACAATGCATAAATAGAATTTGTCCACGAGCAAATAAATTATTCCAGTCTGCAGAGGTACACTTGAAAAATATGAATAAACCAAAAAAAAAAAAAATGGAATGAAAGATCTGCCAACACAAAAAAATGACCAGACACTAGTAGCAACTAGAGGAGCACATCTGAGGCATGTTTTGCAAAGAGAAATCTTAATCTCTACCACTGATGCCTCAGAAAAACCAACAGGAGAAATGTTCACGACCTGTTTCCTTCCCTTGTATATGAAGCTCTCTATAGAACAGAAAAAAAATCCCTTAATTCTCATTTTTTAATATTTTCTCTGTTCTTTCTTGCTACTGATCTGGCCCAGCCTAAGCTGGACATTTATCTTTTCTGGCTATGAGCAGAAAATGCTTTTGCTGTGACATCAAACACACAGGGAGATAGAGGTTTCAGCACCATTACTGATGATCCCACACAAAACCTTGAGGGAGCCATATGTACTTCGTAGCAACCCTTTTTAATCTCTCACAGTAATGCCATCTGAGTTACCATTCCTTTAATGGCAGAGTTTATGCTTGAAGTGAAATGATGCTCTAAAAGTAGTTTTGGAAGTCAAAACTACCTCCTGAAGACTCGTGCTCACTAGATTGCTGATTGAGGCAAAATAAAGCAGCATACGTTTCTAGTATTCTTATTAAAAATAAATAAATTATGAAATAAA
>JAOEGS010009140.1:0-54646 GCA_025447755.1 Corythornis vintsioides | reverse complement strand
GGGGGGGGGGGGGGGGGGGGGGGGGGGGGGGGGGGGGAGGTGGTATTAAAAAAACATAGAAACATAGTTATTTCACTATTACCTTAGGGACCAAATCCCCTGGCTTTTGATGGCATGAGCAACCCTTCTTACTCTATTCTAATGTATTAATACAGAGATGGTATTGAGATTTAACCCCACCAACATTTCTCATCATAATTTGATATGGATTGAAACAAAACTTCTCATTCATATTAAAACAGGATGAAAACCAGCAAATCGTGGGACAGAACCCTTGTCTAATTCAAATCAGTTGGCTTCTCCTGTGCTCCTAGGAACTTAAATGAATTAGGAATCCATGCAGGAAGACTTTTTAACAGCAGAATCAGACCCTATGACTTTTCTAAAGCAACAACTTGGATGTTATAGATATGAGGGATATATATATATACATATGGGGGAAAGGGGAAATGCTATGAGCAGGACAAGCCCTGTGTTAAATTTAGAACTATTTCAAAGAAAGCAAGAAACACAGGGGGTCCTTATTTCAATTTTGTTACACTGCTGTAACTCCAGTGGCTTCAGTGAATTGCTTCAGGAGATGGAAGAAAGCACAGGACCAGAATCTAACCTAATGCCTTCTTCATTATTGTTATGAGCACACCAAAGACAAATGTATCATTTTCAGACTGCTGTCAGGCTGTTAAATATACTAAATAAACAAAACCGAAGAATCTGCATCTTGACTTGAAGAAAAAGCACACATGCCAAAGTAAAAAGCTCCACTCATATACCTACCAGACTGTATATTTGTGCAGCTCATTGGTACCTTACTATTAATTTCTGCAGAGAACATCAAAAATAAGAGATTTAAGATGGCAGTAAGATCAAAGCAAAATTAAAATAAATAAGGGAGAAAATCAGCTAAGTACACACACAATTTTCAGAGTCCTATGTGGAAATGCATATAACTCCATTAAAACCAATCAAGTTATACTGATTTCTACCAGCTAACATTTTGACACCTAAATTAGAATAAAAAGCTCTGTTCTGCAGATACTGCAACTTAACTAAAGATCAGTAAACTTCGGCTCTATATATGAAGGTTAGATTGTGCTAATTAAACATACCCATAACATCTACTGTAACATATACCTAGGGAAAAGGTTTTGTCAACATTAGAGATCTCCTGTTTAATATTAAAGCAATTTCACTCTTACAAGTATAAAGCATCTGATACCTGCCTAGAACTAAATAGAAACAGGGTTGCTAAATGTAGATTCCCCTTTTCTAAATTTGAAACTGATTTTCACTCATTAATGGGAGTCTTTAGGAGCTATTAATGGTTTGACAGCTATAAATGTTTTTGCTTTTTCCCTATAATGTTCAGCAACGTACAAACCAAACCATCCAGTTTAAAGCATTATTGATTATTAGTAATACTGGTACTTCTCTCTGAGTTGGAAATATGCAAAACTACATTATACTTCCATATTGTGATCCTAGAATTCAGTGAATATAGCAAAGCACTTGAGAGGAAGTGGAACTCCCCTCTCTTTTTACCAACCCACAGGCTGGATTCAGTAAGTGTTAAAAATTACTCTTTCTACACAAAATCATTTGATCCTGTCCTGTTCTGTCAGTTGCTCCAATTTTCCATGTATGCTGCTGTTAGGACAGCAGAGTGGTTACTTTTTTTATTCATACAGATGTGAAAAGGGACTGAAGTGCTGATTTAATGGCTTAAAACATACATAGTATTTTTTATGTAATAAAAAAGAGGATTCCGTGTCTCTGTTGGAAACTCAGAAGCTCCATGTCTCTTCTCAATGCCATTAGTAAAGTAACATTGGTTTCTCATTTCATTCAAGTGAATTTATTCTTTTTATTGATGCACACTTGAGGTGGTTGAGACCCTAAAGTGATTGGTTCGTATAACTCTATTCAAAAATGTACCTTCTTTCCAGTAAAACAGAACATCATCTGGAAAATGTCCAACTTTTTTGTTTCTTCAGTAAATTGTCATTTGTAAGCACAAAATTTGAAATCAAGGATTTTTTTCCTAATGTCTTTGAGGTTTCTAATAGCCGTTTTGACATTCAGACCGACTGTGCTAGACAGATCCTTTTGTCTCTTACCCATGTCTTCAGTTTGAAAGTGGTGGTGCTGCAGTTATCTAGTAATATAAAAGCGAGGACTTGCGTACCTCCTGGCATCCATCATAGCATGTGGGTCATCTGGGTTGACCACATCATTCTGTTTGATTCTCGTGGGTTCTCTGGGCACGTGGCTAACGTCTGCTTGCTGCTGCAACTGAGATCTGAATGTGGAGATCTTTCTCTGAGGGACCAGGATCTGGTGAGGATCCATTGGATCGCTATCTGCACTTCTAGTATTTCTGTGGGGCTCAGGTGTGTTGAATCGAAACAAAGGGATTTCATTTCTCCTGGACAAAAACTGGGAGTATGGTGGTGGATTCATACCAGGGAGGAAAGCTTGTTTAACTCTGCCTAAGCTAACCAGGAAGTGGTGTTTGGGAGATTGGTACACATCATATCCATTTTCTAGGGTTCTGTGGTTGAACATGCAGTCCTCTTGACTGAAGTAATGCTTAAGGAAAAAAAAAAAAAGGTCAGCTGTGAGCAGATTGATTTGGTGAATGGCAAATGCTGATTAAAGACAGAAAGAGGGATAAGATCTTGCAGCAAGTGTTTTCCTGTTCTGCCAGCTCTGAAAGTCAGACAACTCAGGCTTGGTGACATGTAGACCTGAGATGCATGCCCATGTTTTCAGCAAAGTCGTTAAAATGATAATATTTTTTTTCCTTCAGAGGGCCGCATTGTTTGAGTTACTACCAAGCCATTGTTCTACACTACAGCAGAAATTCAGAATGGTCCATCACCAGATCTCTCTTTTTGCCTTTGTTTACCCAAGCAGAAACTTAGCTGATTTTTGTCACCTCTACAAATCAATGCAATCAAGGGATAGAGAAAAGTTCAACCTAAGAGGCACATCCTCAGCTTGCTTAAATCTTCATCCTCCTGCTGTAGCTCTACAGATTTGCCCTAGCTGAGAAAATAGTACCAAGTAACAAACTTCACCTGCCTAAATCTTGAGCCTTAGTAAAAGTCACTCACCGAACCAAAAATGTTTCCATTCATGTCCATACACAGGTAGCGTCCGCTTTTCACACCTGTGATTATTACTGAGCCAGCACCCTCAGACTTGATCATTAGGGCACCTGTTTGGAAAAACAAAGATGTAAAATCCAGTACCCAGCTTGACACTGCACCATTGCCTTACAGGTCCATACATATATTCTGGGGAGCTGAACCAACATCCCACATGACCTGAGACTGTTGCCCACCCTAGATGAGATTAGGTGTGGCCTTTTCTGTCTGAATTTTGGAAAGCTTTCAGGATGGAGATGCCTTCATCTCTCAGTGCTCTGGTCCAGTGCTGCACTAAGCTTTGAAACACAACATTTTTTTTCCCCTAACACCCACTCTGAAGTACCAAACCACAGTTAGGAGACATTGCCCTTAGTCCTGTCATCAGCCACTACCAAGGGGACCTCATCATCTTCATCATTGTGACTGCCGTGTGGTATTAGATTATCTTTAATGTCCTCTTTTTTTGCTATGCTAAACAAGGCCAGCTCCCTCAACCTTTCCCAATAGAACATGTTTGAGGCCACTCAAAACATCCTGAAAACCCCCCTGCCAGACCAGTTTCAGTTTCTCCACATCCCTTTTGAATTGGGGCTGCTAGAGCGTTAAAAGAGTAGTTTCACTAATGCCAAGTGAAGTGGGAATTACAACTTTCTTTGATCTGCTGACCACAGTAGGTGGTTTGCCTTCGTCTCAAAGTGAGTGTGCTTAATGTTTGACTCAGTGCTTGCTGTAACCCTTCAGTCATGCCCAGGAGGGCTGTACAAATCCAGTCTGTGCAGCTGCAGGGGGTTATTGCAGCCCTGGTGCAGAACTTTGCTCTTCTCATCTACCTGGCATCCCAGTGGTACCATGGTGACCTGGCAGAGATTCAGTCACCCTCCCTTTCATGATCCTTTTCGTTGTCTGATTTTTACTCTTCCTGCTCAAGCATTCCACATACTGGTGTATTTGCTTCATGGCATATATAGGAAAACATATTTTACTGTCTTTTGTTCTCTTAAAAACATCACATCTGTTCTTGACCAACATACCTAAAAGGAGGTTTATAAAACCTCTATACAGAAACAATAACAAAAAGACAGTTTAAGTGTTCCTGCAAATGTTTCATTAGCAATTCCTTAAAAAAATAAATAAATAGCAGAACTTGATTCTTTTTTCTTCCTGATTAAATTACACTTATAACTACATTATTTATATTGTATTACATGAAATTATATAGACATAACTTTTAAAAACATTCTTTGCTCCTTATATAAATATGCAAAAACATTTTAACTGAGTGTATGAATAAGATGCTATGCAGCAATAATAGTAAACATGAATTTATGATGCCCAGCTACTTGTGATTGGAGTGCTGCTAAAAAACTAGTACTTTGGAAATGCTATGAAAGAACTCTAAGTCTCAAAAAAAATTTTTTTCTACCAGAAGTGGTGTTTTGGCCAGTTATTTAGCACAGGTAGAATACCTTAGTTTTCCATTAAAATAAACTCTGATGAGAAAATTTGAGAATATTTTGGTTACACCAGGGTATAGTTACTTCGCATGAACCTCAAAGGCTTCTTTTATGACAGTCTGGCCTTTTATGGTTTCCTCCTTTTTAATCAACCTTTTCATATCCGTGTTCTATGCATTTTAGAGTTAACTTTAGTAATTATCAGCTCTCCACCCCAAAATAAAGATTTTACGGATGCTATCATTTTTCCACCACTATTATGGTGATCTTGTCAGTGCAGTTCCTTTAGTAATACTGTCAGTGCAATGGGAAGCAGCTATATGGCGCGTGCCATTACCAACCTCTAATAGGATCTTCCACAAGAAGTTGTGGGTAAAATAATGAAGTGAAGGATAATGCGGGTAGTTTTTCCTTGCAGGGTATTATCAGAACCATAGAACTTCTGTTAGGCAAATAATTACATTCCTCATCCACTAGATTCCTTCAGAGCAATTTTCTTTATTTGTTAAACAAAAGAAGGATTATAATAATGTATATCTTCCATCCCATAGCTATACTCCTCTGTCTGCCTGCCTAATGAGATGAGGGGAATTCTACAGGTAGTGAGAAAAACAAAGTCTTAATCTCCCTCCCTTGCTCCCATGAAGACTGAGGGTCCATAGTAATCTACTTACTGTAAATGGTTTGGTGAGGAACACCATCAACATAGCCATCAGTGTTGATTTGGAGATGGAAGCTGTTCCTCTCCATATCTGTGTAGAGATGCATCAGGTGATCTCCATTCCCCCAGCTGGGACTCAGCAGTGGAGACGAGTTGGGAAAGGCAAAGGTAGCCTTCAGGTTGCAGAGTACCAGCAGCAAGGACCCCAGGCATCTGTAGGGATTGCTCTGTGGCATGGCTCACCCTTCCTCACTGTTGGTTGGTGTCGGCAACTTATGTCTCTGTGCTTCTTGCTTGCTCTTGGTCGTTTGTGTCTGGAGTGTGAATCCTCAGACAGGTTCCCTTGTTTTCTGTGGAGGCTTATAAAGAGCAGCAAAGTGACATCACACAGGAAAAACTTCTCCACATCCTTAATTTTTGTCAAAGTAACATTTTAAGTGTCCTGAAACCTCAAGGGAAGGATCTCTGGCTAAGGTGTGTGGGGGAAAAATGTAAGGTTTCTAAAGACAGCTCACGAAAGCTAATCATATGTTCAAATGTTATCTACAACCCTGTGACATCTGAATGCTTCCCATGCCCCTGATAGATCCAGGAAGAGCAAAAGAGCAATCCACTGTACTTGTGCTGGAGAGAATGACCCTTCAGACCTGAATGATCTTCTTCTTTTTTTTTTTTTAGATTTATTTACTCAGATTCTCAACTCCCCTTTCAGTTTCCAAACTATATTCTAATTTAGTGGGAGCATCAAATATTCCCTTTTTTTCTTTTTTTTTTTCTTTTTTTTTTTTAATGTATCAAAAGCTGATATTAGGTTGTCCTGGGCCTGATCTCCACCCCTTCACTGTGGTTTAAGTTTAGCAGTGTGACTGTTGGGCTGATATTTGTGTCACTCCATTTAAGCAACGGAAACTTGATATGAACACAATACACTTCAAATAAACAAGCTGTCCCTTTTATTCTGCTTCACTTTCAGTCACCTAAATAATTTCAAGTTGGCCAAACAGCTGAAAATTACCTGTAAAACACTTTAAATCTCCATATTTGTTCCAACATTGCACATCTGGCTGGGTCATATGGGTTAGCCAGATCTAAGACCTGAATGAAACCTGAAATCACTCTTACTGGCACATTTTTATTACCTCACATGCAGCAAGCCAGCTTGGAAGAACTAGAAAAGGACATGACCAAAGTCAAAATTAACAAATGGACAGCAGTGTTGTAAAATGTTCCAGGTTACAAAACCTGCTTTTTGGTTGTCCTGACAATGTCCTGTATCTTTACAAACTAATTTATCATTTAAAACAATATCATTTAATTTATTGTATGAAAATGCTGTGCTCACAGGACACTATGTATCCAGATAGAACAATTATGTTAGGAATAACAGCTTTTAAAACTAGGTTGTCTTAAGGTTTCTTTCAAAAATTAATATTAAACTAAAAGAAGTACCAAAAAAAAAAGTCATTCCTTTATTTTAAAGAAACCTGGGGATTTTAATTGCAGCAGTCACAGGTTCAGTTAGTCTCTAGTTGGACACAGTATGTACAATTCAAAGTTTCATTAACAAGCTGTAGAGCAGTGCCTTGGCACCCAGCATATTATGGATTGATAAACTGTAACCAAGTGCAGAAGTTAAGCTAATTTTTTTTTTTTTTCTTAAAATGAGCAAAACTCTGCCAAACTCTTCTGTGTAAATCTAGAGACTTGCGTCAGTGTATATATACACCTGTGTCAATGACGGCAGTTTTTAGCCAAAGAGTGTAAGGGTCATATCTTAAACTGAGCAGACTGACAAAGCTGTCTTCACTGAGATGCAATTTGGGCTGCAGATGTTTTGCTGGTTATAATGTCTGAAATGCTTTACCTCAATTTAATAGATAGCTTGGAAGGAAAAAAGGATTCTCTTATCTTCTTTTTTTCTCCTTTATTTATTTAGCTTTTTAAAGATGTTGAATGGGAGCCTGGTGATTGATATTTAGTGTGAAATTATCCACCAATACTTTTCACTCTGGTATTAAAACAAATGTTTGGGTTTGTTGTATTTGTTGTTGTTCTTAGTTTTGTTTTCTTTTGCTTCCTTTCATTAGACTATGGAAAAGTGAATGTATAGCCACAGCACCAGCTCTAAATGTTTCTGTGAGAGGGACTTACTGGAATTTTTTGTGATTCTTTACTGAATGCAGTTTTTCTGGTTTAATATTTCATGTTCACAATGAAGTTTTTCTGTGCTTGCCATTATACACTGATCTGATCTCTCTCCCGTGTCTTAACTGCAGAAGAAACAGTTCTCAGATGCTTAAATTTTTTTTCAAACCCCATTATTGCACATGACAGTTGTGAGTAGCTATTTCATTTTATTCAGATGTCAAGGAAGCAAAGACTCCTTTGACATCCTTACATTGCTTGACATTTTCAAAAGCTTCCCATAGGGTCAGCAAAACTCCAGATGTTGCTGAGTTATGTATAAGCTGCTGGGGTAAAGAAAATTTACATTGTCTCTGCTTGTGAAGATGATAATGAAAATTTTGCCTTTTTATAGAATTGTGTTGGTTTGTTTTTTTGTTAATGTATTTATTTTTGCTGTAAAACTATAAATGCTCAGTGCATGTGATTTTTTTTTAATAAACCATTTCTTTTCTGTTTCAGTCTGATTAATTTTTTCTTTCTGTGGATAGCTCACTTACTTTCTCCTACCCAGCTGCTGCTGAAGTAACTGGGTGTATGAAAGCTTGTGTACTTCTTCAGCTCTCTCTGTTAGACTAACAGATGTGATAACAACATTTCTCCTCCTTTATCATTACACTTGTATCAGTAATAATATTTTTGCAACTTTTAACACGTCAGTATTGATTTTTTAGATCTCTGTATTGTTACATTTGATGAATTGAGACAGCTTTTTCAGCTCTCTGTAAAAAATTATCTTTTTACAGATTCTGCTTTTTATAGGA
The DNA here is from genome assembly GCA_025447755.1 of Corythornis vintsioides. Classification (NCBI taxonomy): domain Eukaryota; kingdom Metazoa; phylum Chordata; class Aves; order Coraciiformes; family Alcedinidae; genus Corythornis; species Corythornis vintsioides. The sequence goes on along the minus strand of JAOEGS010009140.1, from coordinate 46,431 downwards.
GAAATTTAAAAAAATTGAACTGAATTTGGAGCTGCAAAACATTCCAGCAAACTCAAAACTTACGTTCTTCTTTAACTCCTACCTTAGTCCAAAATAATCCAGGTAATGGCATCAAGTAATGACAGGGAGAGGTTTAGGCTGGACATTAGGAAATACTTCTACACCAAAAGGTTATCAAAGGCTGGAACAGACTGCCAAGGGAAGTGGCTGAATCCCCATCCCTGAATGTATTTAAAAGCCATCTAGATATGGTGCTCAAGGATGTGGTGTAGTAGTAGATACCTGGTAGAGTAGATTATGGTTGGACTTGTTAATCTTAAAGGTGTTTTCCAACCACAGCAGTTTTGTGATATTACACAGCCAGTGTCAGGTGCCAAAGTGGTTGCAGGGATTTCTTTGGAAGCATCCTGCAAAGGCAACTGGGTGACAGCCCAGAGGTGCCATCCATGGTGGATGTCAGGAACCACAGAGGTAAAGTGAAAACATTCTCACTTCAGAGCAAGGCTGAAAGGATAAGACAGGCTCCAACTTTCAGGCCAAAATGTATTTTAAAATATCGTAGATGTCTGTGGGTCTCATTCCCCACCCCCTTTTCTGTGACATGCCTTCATCTCAAGCCTGATCCTGCTACCTCCTTGCTTCAGAGGCAGCTAAGGTCTGGGTAAGGCAGTTAGTCTGGGTGCTTGGCTGGGCCAGGTGCCTCAGTTGTAATGCTTGTGCCTCTTTGGTATGGCGTGTGCTAAAAGTTCTAGCCCAGGACACAAAACAATGTCTGCAAATGAACATAATAACTTTCCGTGCTGTGCAAAGTTCAGCAGAAAGTTTTGTAATTTATTTACATACGATCATTTAACTGCAAATTATACCCAAAACTGTACACAGAAGGAACTGAGTTAGGCTCATGGGAGCAGCCTAGGATCCAGCTTTCCCCCATTTGGACTGTTTTGAGTTTCAGTCTTAAGCCATTTCTTGATCAAAACTTACCATTTCAAATATGTAAACCCCTGGTCTCGGCAACTGTATGTCATCCCCTTCCCTGCTGCTAGGAAAGGGTGACTTTGGTCAACTGCAGAGGACTTAAAAGGTAAGGTCAAGCTTTTTTAAAACAAATGTAATTTACTACAAGTGATTTGCAGACCCCTTGAAAGTGCTTTATGCACCATCAAAAATTTGCAGGTTAAAAGCCAGGAGTTTCCTACTCAATATAATGGGGTTGCTTTCCAGAATTCTACAAGTGAAAATGCATGTTCCCTCACAGTGCTGGGCTACCTTTCATCCCGTATGAGCACCTGTAGCACCATTGCTTAATAAAGTATATTAATTTCTATTTAAACAGGTATATGGCTTGACCTTTTGCAGAACTCTGCCATCTGGACATTTGGGATGGCCTCAGGAAGCCTCTTGCTCTCTGGTCTTTCAAAGATCAAAAGAGAGTTTGGGCTGACAGATTTGAAACCACCTCTGCTTTTAACAATTTTCTTTGCATCTCTTCAAAGAGGTCAGAGAAATCAGGGCCCCTTCCCTTTCCCTCTCCTTCCTTAAAATCACTGTAATAACTGGCTTTGGTACAATCACATCGTCAGCGTTGGAAATACAAGGGTGGAGTGCCTCTCCTTAAGTTATTCTAGGAATAATGACGCACTAAGTCAACGATATGTACAGTGGATGCTCTGTGTGTATGTGTGTGCATGAGCCCCTGCCACAGACTTTACCCGGTGTTGTTAAACACATCCTGAGTGACCTTATTTGGATGTCCCATTCTTGTCACACTGCCCACGACTAAAGAAAACATCCTGGCTAGGTTCACCTACGTTAAACAAATGAGGTAAGCACAGCCCACTGGGTCTGGGACCACAGCATGTACCAGCAGTTTCTGCAATGTGCTTGCCAGATATGTTGGTTTCGGTCTTCTCTCTTCCCTCTTCACTCTTTTGTTTATGCAGTAGACATTTTAGCAATCCATTTCCAATTTCAGAAGCACTAAATCACCTGCACAGGCAGATCAGTGATATTGAAAAATCAACTTCCCCAGTGCCTTCTTCTACAGGTTGTGGGGTGTATGCTCTTCCCAAGAAGTGTCTGGATTTTCTTCTTGGCACTTTTATTTCCAGTCAGGAAGAAGACTGGCAGAAAATTTCAGCTCTGGTTCACATGTTCAAAAGGGGTAGTGGGGTGAAGGGCAGCTTTTTACCAGTGGGTTTATAAATGGTAAGCTTTCAAAATTTGATGCAACAAAGACAGGCAAAAAGAAAGTCCAAATATTTCACTGTATTCTGAGAGGAGGAGGGAGATAAGAGCAGACTTCCCTGCCTGCAAATGTCCCAGATGGGCATTTGTGATGCTGTTTGTGTTGTTTTGCTTTAACTAACTGAAATGAAGGGCCTCATTCCTCCTCCAGCTAAAATCCTTGGCAGAGCTCCCAGTCAAAGCAGAGCCAGTCCCTAAAAGGTTGTGTTTTCTGAACAGACAGTGTTTCTGACATTTTAAACAGTCTGAATGTTCTTAGGTGTTGTGGAATAGAGAATAGTAGCAATCTGCGATGAGAGCTGCTGATACCCTTCATTTCCAAAGAGGTGCTTCTAGGTATTGAAATGGTCTCCCAGGATGTGGCATTAATTCCTCTGGGAACAGGAAACCCCTTCTATGTGTGGGGACCTGCTTCTCCTGCAGCTCAGGTCAGTGCCTGGACACAATCAACCTTATAGATCATCTAATATGCTTGGTGGTAATTAGGTGAGAGGATGTTCTTTCCCTAGGGTGAGATAAATGAGAAAAGTTGGTGAAAATCTGAGGGTGGGTCCCAGCACAGGAATAAGCAGGGGGCAACTGGTCAAGTTGTGAGGTATTGGTGTGAGAGGGTGCACCAAGAGAGTGAAAGAAGAGAGCATGCAGACCTCTTTTCACATTTGTTTGGAGTAGCTGCTGTTCCTCTTTGTATATGAGCAAATTCTGAGGTAATCTGCTGGAGCGATGCAGGTGGTTGAACCTAATGCCCTTTCTCAGTGTCTTGTGGTATCAAGTTCTCCTGCTAATCTGTGGCTTAATATATCTTCATATATTTAAAAACACATATTTTTGTCTCTTGGTGTTCAAGGTACCATGAGAGTGAAAGAGTTTTCACTTAATTCATGCTCCCACATATTCATATCAAATCTCAGGGGTTTTTTTTCCTTCAAAACTAGACAGCCCAACTTGATCTGAGCTCTCCCCTGGAAATCCCTGCATGCTTTCTCTGAGCATCCTGCAGCTGTTGCCCTTGCTGCTCAGATCCCAGCATGAACACCTTGATTGGCTTCAGCCTACCCTCTATAAAATAAAATCCTCATGACAACAGTAAGAACCACATCATTTGTTTCTTGTTTCACTGAATGACTGTTCTTTCTCTGCTGGATACATCTCAATTGTTTCCTATATTCCCTAATGTGATTTAGTCAAATGCTTTTTAACCTGTCAGACATGAGAAGGACATTAAACATGTGTCAGGTGGCTTTTTTCCAGAGAATTGACTATGGGCTGGGATGCAGCCCCCAGGGCAGTAGAGACAGCAGAGGACACTCATGGCCAGCAAAGCCCTAACAGGAAAACCTAGAGATGAAGAGCAGCTGAAGTGTCTCAATAGAAAGTCAATAACATTGGATAGGCAAAGAATCAATAAGATGTTACCTGTTTTATTAAAAAATGCACCAAAACACAACAAATAAAAACCAAAACCCAGAAAGATAATATTTTCCCTTTCATCTGCAAGGAAAAGGAGTGAAAAATAAAAGCCACACAATACAGTTGTGAATTGTAAACAGTTAATTTAGGGAACAGAAATTTAGTCCTGATCAAGGCATTTTGGTCCACACCCTGTAACAAAAAATTACCAGCAATAACATGCATGCATACAATCCAGGATTGACTAATATCTTCACATCTCATGATCCAAGCACATGGCTTGTTTAACTCATCTGGACTAATTGGCCCCTTGAATTTTCGCCAGACACTTTTCATCAGACTACAGCTTCCAAAACAAACATGCTTTTTGGTTGAGCTGGATGCAGAGCTTGGCTGGAGAGAAAAAAGAAATCTCTGCTTGTGGCTACATACTTGGTTGTTTTCTTTTAGGATTTTTTCCACTGACAGCTCTTTCATGAATCCAGATTGTTCACTGCATGTAACTGTAATTCCAGTTTGCATTATAGATATTAAACCTAGAGATTCCCACACTATTGGTCTTAGCCTCAGTATCACCCTCAGTTACCCAACAGCTGGAAGAGATTCTTACTTCCTCCTTTACTCTTGCATTCTGACAAGGAAACAAAATGTCCTCTTTGATTCTGTTATTTGTGATTCCAAACGTGAGAGCTTGCAGTTGGATTATTTTTCTAAGGAGCAAAGTCAACTGTGGTTAAATACCTGGGACCTAATTCTGTCCTCCATTGCTCCAACTGATGCAAAGCAAGGTGGCTTCAGTAAATGCCAAACATAAACATGCTAAAAACAGGATGCAAAAGAGATTTTGTGCTGTTTATTTCCTTTTATGATCATATCTTATGTTACATGGCCAATACTGACCAGAACTCTGAATGTACTGAGATATCTTTAGATCATGGCCTGCATAAGTCTGTCAAAGATGCTGAATATCCTCTGCTTTCCTTAGCAACAGTGGCAACTGAATTGAGCATTTCTAAGATCCATAGGGACTGGATTGCTTCACAACTTTTTAATTTGTTTGAAAATAACTTTATGAAATCCAGACAACAGCCTCACCCCATTGTCATGCTCTTACACAAAACTATCTTGAATGTCTGACAGTTCCCCTTGAGAGGCTAGAGGGGGAATCCCCAGGTTATAGACTCTCTGCCTTTGCCACTTCTTGCCCTCTGAGACTTCTTAGTGTGCAAAAGAGTATCAATGCAACCATTAAGAAAACAATAGCATATTGTGTTGCATTAGCAAAAGCATAGAAATCAGATCAAAGGAAGTGTTTATTTCCATTTTGTGAGGCCACATCTGACACTGTGTCTAGTTTTGAGCTCCCCATGTTGCAAGAGAGGCGTTACAAGATGGAGCTAGCCCAGACAAGGTCACTAAGGTAGTGAGGAGGCTGAAGCACATGTTATACAAGGGTTAGCTGTTGGAGCAGAGTTTATTCAGCCTGGAAAAGATGGGTGGCTAAATCTGGCTGCAGTTGCTCTACATGAAAGGTACTATACAAAAGATGGAAGTGGTTATCATTAGGATATGAAAAATACATGGCTAAGGTATTTGTTCACTTGCCATTTATCAGAAGTATCCCAATCCAGCACACATGGCTGTTCTTTGCATTGTCAGTTTTGCCATGTCCCCTGCATGCCATGTCCCCTGCATGTAAGACTCCAGCAATCCCTTTGCTTGTGCACCATTTTCCTAACCTGTGAGAAAGTGGGCCCATCTCCCACTTTTGCTGTGGTTTCTCATAATGGTTCATGAAAGACAGGCTTTCCAGAGCTGCTGGAGACCATGAGGCCTCCATGTAACAAGTTTCAACAAGGAGAAAAGATCAAGGAAGTAATTAGGTCCTCAGGTGCTCATGAGATTTCTCCATTGCATCACAACCCCTTCTCCCACTCCCAGGATCAGCACTTCAATGCTGCAGAGAAAAATAGAGACTGGACTGGAGGCTTAGATTAAATATACTGGGCAAGCCTGAAGCCTGCTTCCCATCTTCCTTAGAGCTGCATAAATGTCAGGTGACATATGTGTATATAATGTGCAGGCAGATCCTTTGGTTTCAGACTGTGTCAGTTTATTACTTCCAAGTGAATTCACTTTTAAAAGAAAGGAAAATTTATTAACTCTATGATGCATCACATATCTATCATTTAAACTAGGGAGATTTTTTTTTCTCTTTCTACAATACAGAAAATAAGGACCTATTAAATAAAATTTTATGTTTTCTGCCATCAACTTCCTTGATATGAAGAAGAAATGAGTGAAAAAAACAATTTTTTTTCAGTTATCACTTTTCTGATGTACCCATTTGAGTGTTCTAAAGGAAAGTAATCAAATTATCTGAAAGGTGGCAGGTTTTTTACTGAATTGAAAGCCTAAATTTTTCTCAAGGAAAGCTATGGCTACATTTTTTTTTTTCATTGAACTCCAGTATAGTACCTGCCACTCTCTCAAAAAGCTGCACTAGCTCAGTAGTCAGTGGAGAAACTGACTAGCATTAATATGGTGCTCTAGGTTTTACTGGTAAGGTAAATCTCTGTACAGTAAATCTCTTAGCAATACGCTTGTTTCTGAGTGACCCCTCCCGAGTTCTTTTTCTGCTCTGCATTTCCTTTCCTCCCGAGTTGCAGTTTCTGCAGGTGGCACACTGCCCCCTGGCAGCCACAGCGCCAGCGCCAATACAATCTCTGGGAGTTAATGGGCTGGAGACTGTAGCACTTCTGTTCGCTTATCATCCCCCAGCATTTGTAATAATGCCCTCAGTGAGGTAACAGGAAAAAAACAAAAGGGGGGCATTTTTTTTTAATCTGCTTTAAGATTTCTGCCTTAACTGTAATCTTGAAAGGGCTGCTGCTTTCTGCTTTCTGACTCAAGGCACTCCATGCTGATAAACAGTATTTCTTACCACAGGTGTCATGAGGAATAGCAGGGAGATTCAGTGAGCCTTGTTATTTATGTCCTAGAACCATAGACTCATAGAATAGTTTGGGTTGCAAGGGACCTTTAAAGGCCATCTAGTCCAAACCCTCTGCAGTGAGCAGGGACATCTTTAACTAAACTAGTTAAAACAGTAGAAAATTTTTTTTCCTGCTTTTCATAGAGGTGAGGGGCTTAGCCTCCATCTCTTGTCCCCCAAATTCCATTAAGATTTTTCATCCCCTGAGCTGAGAGCACAGAGTGGGAAAGGGAGTGTGGGAACCATCCATGTCTCCCATGGCACCTGGCTACTCACCTAGATGTTTCTGGCCAGTGTCACCTTTCAAAGGACAAACAGAAATGCAGGGAGAAGAAACAAGTCTCTTGTCTGAGGGGCTGTTCTGTGAGCTGGCTACATATAGCCTTTTCCTAGCCTCTGCAGATGGCTCCTTACCAGATTGTTTGTGTTTCTGTTTTTCTTACCAGTTCATTTATGTTTTCTGTTTTCTCTTTGGGGTTAGGTTTGTTTACATCAGCTGCCAGTTTGTTGTGATGTTTCCAGTCATTGCATGTGGGCTTTGTATCTCTTCCAGTTCCCACTTCCGCCTACAACGACTGGCCTTCAGAGCTGTAAACAAGGCACTTTGCTAGCAGACAGAAGCATTGCTTAATGCACCAGTGAAATGTAGCCCTCTCTCAGGTGGAATGTGGCCCATATTCAGAGCAACAATATGCAAAAATTTATGACGACTTGTAAACACAGGGAATTATTATGGGAAAGCATTGGAAGACAAATCACAAAGACGAAGAATGGCATTTAGCCAGCATGATGGTGCTGAGGTTCTTGCACTCTTGGAAGAACCATCAGAAAGCTTTGGAGATTTGTCCACTCTGTGATATCATGCTGGTATAGATTAAACAATGCACTTGAACCAAAAAGTAGGTGGCAGATTACCAGCTATTGGTTTATAATAACTTAGTTTCTGTCCCCAGATTGGAAGAGGTCTGTAGTTATTTAGCTAACTGATTATTTGAGGCTTAGTGAGGCAAAAACCTTCAGAGCTGGCTGCAGGAAGCTGTTCGCACACAAGTTAGTCTCAGACAAGAAGAAAACAACAAGAAAAGAAAAAAAGTGATTCTTATTTAAAGAAGTAAGGGATGCACAGGCAGTTACACACTGAAGCACTGAAGAGCACTAACAACAGGAGAGAAACACTAGAACCATACTGGGTAAAAAGCATTGGAATTTAGAGAGGTGACTGACAGCTCATTTTCAAACAGATTGTGCTTTTATTTTCCTTCCATGAAATTCCCAGGTTGTCTACAACAAGCACAACTCTTACGACTTCTCAGTCAAGAAGTCCAAAGAACACCAAAATCTACCCCAATTTTAAGTGTACCAATAGGCCCTCTGGTTCTAGAGATAAATTAAAGGAGTGGGTGGGAGGAAGCAGTTCTGAAGCAAGGAAGAAAACAAATATTAAGAGAGATTTTGAGTCAAAACACTACCAAAAATGTATAAAAGTTTATTTATGAATACATTAAACTATTGTGCACAGCACATACATATAAAAATAGAAGCAATTTCACAAACAATTGATTGGACAGTTTTGTGTTTCTTGCAAATTTACAATCTCAATTGCGAGTCCATACTGAGTCAGAAACTGAGGTATATTTTAGAAAAAAAAAAAAAAAGTGAGAACTTTGGCACCATTTTACTGTGCAAAATAAAATCTTGGAATTGAAACAGTTAGTGAGGTATACAAAAATTATTGTGCTTTCCCCCTCTATGTGTGTGTGTATCTACATCTCTGCATGTTCTGGAAATATTGGATTATTAAAGAACATGATTCAGTTCCAATCAACTTGTTTTCTAACAGAGGTGGATAAAGTTTTAAATGAATATGGGATTTGCCTATGGAAGAAGAAACTCTTGAAAATAGGTATCGACCATTCTATGATTCTATGAAACTTCACTGAGGAATCTCATGTGCAAAATACAGGGAAGACATGCTACTGTGGGGTATTCACAGCAACACTTTCAAAGCTTGTAACCCATTTCATGTTTTACATGTTAATGCACACAGAGATGAGATATGCTTTGATAGGGACTGCCATAAGAACTGTCAATAATAGGTTCCTAGTTTGGCCCTGATTTAGGAAACTCCTTTGCTTTCATAAGTTTTCTTTATGTAGTCATGTGTCCACAGAACTAGTCTTTCAAAGAAAGTTTTGCTGGAGAGTTTACTGGACTGTGCCCGTATGCTCTCCATATCATGTACATTAGAAGTGCTTTGGGTTTTGGTTTCTTTTTCCTCTGTGCCAGCTCAACAAATTTATCTTGAGGTGTGTAAATTGAGTGATGGTCATCTTAATTCCTCCTTCTCCCATGCAGATGATAATGTCTGGAGGAGGAGGGGGCAGTGGAATTTAACTAATCTAGCAGGAGGCAGAACAGCATCAGACCATTTCCCAGGCAAGCTGCATAACTTCTTGAACACTGCCACAGAGTGTTCAGTTACGATGAGTTGCCCCTAAACTGCTTGCATGTCTGCAGCAATGTTTCCACACGTGCCTTTACTCCTCTCTTGAAAGTAGCTGTGAATTCACTTAAAGAAGCACCCTTGTCAAAGTATCATATACAACTAGTCTGAAACTCCACAACCCTTCAGTGCTGCACTATTTGTGCGAGAGTGGTTTCCTGCCACAGTTATCATTCCTGGCAACACCACTTTTCATCATCCTTTCTGACAATGATATGAATCACTCTCATATTAGTCAGGGTTCCTCGCACTGGAAGACCTTTTTTTAATTTGACTTCAATACTAATCTGTCTGGTATTGATATGTAATAAGGAAAAAGCAGTGGTGTAAAGAGTACCTGGTGGGACTTTCCAAATGACCCTCACAACTGCATCTATGAGGGTCTGCAGTTCTTAAGAACAAGTTCAGCCCAGCACGCTGCATCCAAACAGATTTCTTATAACCCAGTCTATAGTTAGTTCTCGCTGTTGACCAGTATGTGAAAAATTGAGTCAGTGAGTCTGATTCTCACCTTTTATGCTAGCTATGCCATTATTTATCAGTACTGGCAACAATATATTGCTTTAGACTTCAATGGTTTAAGAGGCAACTGACTTTATCCTACCCTAAGGACACTGGTTTAAGCTGTAATCAGAAACAAATGTATGTCAGCATTCAAATTATTCTTTCTTCTACATCCACATACTCTTCCATGCTTCTTCAAGCATAATTACAAAGACAATTAGGAATATAACACAAGGATACAAGTTACCAGCTAATGTGCTTCAGCACAGTTGTAGTCTTCTTACCTTAACACTAGGGACTCTAGGTCATTGTAACTGTCTAATATCCTCTAAGCTTTTCTCTGATCCACTCTTTTCACTCAAAACATCCTACTTTTTCTCTTAAAATGAACATTTTTCCAAAGCAAACTGCTGCACACATTGTGGATGAACGACATGTGCCGACTTGTCTTCTCTCTACATACTGCAAGACCAGAAAATGAAGAGTAACTCCTTTCCTTTGCCTTTAGATACATCCTTGTAGGTGTGCTCTTTGGGCCAATTCTTCTGGAGCTATAAACTGTTAGTATTTCTAGGCTGTTTTACTCCAACTGAGGATCTGTCCCTGACTGGTTTTCATGCATGTCAGAAGGCTCAAATTAATCATGAATAGATACCCCCTTCAAATAGAATGGCATGTCAAGGCTGGACATAGTCACATTTTGGCTGGACGTGGAAGATTATCTTGCACTCATATGTTCACTTCTGCTGCAGCATGGTCCATCTATGTTGAAAATGCTCATGCTCTGACATTGCATTGAATCTAGTTTCAAATTTAGGAGCGCTCCATCAATGCAGGAATCTCAAGGCTTCTAGTAACTGACATTTATAGTCACTATTGACTTAGGGCCTCTTAAAATACCTTTTCAAAGGCACAGAGAATGTAGCTTAATTTGTGAACTGGAAAAAGGTTGTCAAAATAGTAAGGCACGGTTATGCGCCATTTGTATGGCTTTTAGGAGAGCTTTGAAGAGTATTTCTTACAGCTTGGCATGTTTACTTTGAAACTGATGCTTTGCAAGTGACAGAAATTGGAATGATGACACAAATTCCTCTGCCCCAACCAGGAAAGCATTCTTGTCTAGTGTCTTTCTTGCTCTGTCCTTCATACCCCAGTGAGGTGTGATAGAGAACAACCAAAGATATTTAAAGCAGTAAATAGAAGAAAATTCAAAACAGAGAAGTTTTATGAAATAGCCATTTGCTGGAAGCTTTCATGAATTTAATACATTTTACAAAATGCCTCCTGCAAAGCAGTTCTAGTTCTTAGAGATTAACAAAGTTCAGCCTAAATGAAGTACAGTGCCTTTAAGTATTTATGTTCTTTTAGGTGTGTGCGCATATAAAGGCACTCGGGCTTCTAGAGTCTAGGATGATTGATTCATTAAAAGTATGTAATTACATAGATACACACTCACACATCCCACGTCTATATATATACATGTATTTATATTAAAGACGTACACATCTATATTAAGCAGGAGTCTAAACTAAGCTCACAAAATGCCATTCAAAATCCTCACCGCCAAATATATTTTGCATATGTTACCTATAGTGATTTATCCTGTGGCCCTTCCTAAGTCAAACTGATTGTATATCTTCATTTTGCCAACAAGTCCATGTGAGGACTTCCTGGAGAATCCCTTCAGAGACAGAGGGTCTCATATAGAAACAGTGATGGAATTGGCACCCTAATGATCAAAATAGTTTGAGGTCTTTACAAGACAAAACATAGTGTAGAAAGGGAGGTAGGGGCAGATATTCAGATGGAGTTAACTGCTTGAAGGTCTGGTGAATCAGTTATGATTTGGCCCTTGATATGTAAACAGCTCACTATGAAAGGTTATTGTCTGAGGTAATTAACATTATTTAGTAAATAATCTATAATTGATTAGATGATTACCCACAACCATTCAATTTCTTCCAAATACTTCCTTTACACTCCAGCTTGCATTTTTCTCTGTTCAGCACCAAAGGAGGCACACAGCCATGTAAAATTTGTACAGAGTAGAAGAGAAGCAGCATCATATTACATATACTTTGTGATTAATCTAGCACAAATATTTTTATCCAAATATACACAGACATATACAGATTTTTTTTTTTTTAAATGAACAGTATAAATACTTTACCTGGGAGATTATTCCCATGTGCAAAATGTAACAGTTTTTCCTGGGATTTAAACTTCTGCTTTGCTCATGTTCATATTCTTGGCAGAAAGTGGGTCACTGTCATAGCAGGAGAAACCTTGTTGCCTCTCTTCACTCTCCCATGTTTGCTGAGCGCTATGTAAGAACCATGGTAAGCATTTGATTCATATGCATTGTAGTTATTGGGCAGCAAGGCTTCTTTGAATTTGCACTCATCTTGGAAAAGAGCCTAAAGAATAGGAATGGGTAGGGGGAAGGAGTGACAAGAAAGCAGGTACAATAACTGATTCATGAAGACTCGAGTAATTTTTCTTACTAGTAATTTTTCTTGCTAGCACTTTTGCAGAACTTGTTGCAGTGTGCAAAAGGTGGTGCTGCAGTGATTGCATCTAGCAGTGACTCTCCCTCCTTGGTGCTAATTTGGTGTCAGATGAACTCAGATGCCACCTGTCCAGATAATGGACTGTGTACATCCTGTGGCAGATCAAGTTAATTCATCCATGATTTATCATGGATTTCTTAATTTTATTTGCAAGCAGTCATTTCTGCCAGCATCATACCCTTTCACCCAAGCAACATGGCTCTATATCACCCCTCTATCTCCCCTCTGCAAGAAGTTCCTGTAATTTATCAAAGATACGCTGCTGGTCAAAACCTTCAGTTCTCTTATAAGCAATGTCCAGGGATAACAATTTGCTTGAATAAGGTATTGAATAAGACCTCAGATTACCACTCTATCTTTTATTTTGTTAAATCATTAGTGATTCTATAATAAACTCCTAGTGAGATGCATCATCTAAGATGTTTTCTTTGTGTTACATCGTGTAAATCCAAGGAGAGGGGGCTATCTGGGAGACAATATGCAAGGACAAGCAGGAGACAAACTCAGGGCACCAAGGAAATTAAAAGAGAAGGCAGAAGAATTCCCTGACATGAAATATCTGGCACATAAGATACCACCAGTACTGCTCTATTTGGACATATTTGTAATAATACGATCCAAAATCTGAAAGAGTTTAACAGTAGAAGGGAAAAATGCACATCTCTCATAGCTGTTAAAAATGTCTTTGAAAATAAAAACACTGGATTGAAACTGGGGAAAATCATCAAAGAGGGCTCTGATGCCAGCCCCTGGATTTCCTTAGAAAGACCTAGTCAAGCAAAGCAATTAGGTTTGTGACACTTTTTATGTGCTTGAAATCAGAAATGATTGAAAGAACATTCCTAGAATGGAACTTTAAAACACCTCGCTGTCATCTATGTGAGAAGGAATCAGATTAGTAATGGCTATGGGTCCTTTACAACATTTGGTATTTAATTAAGCAACTGAAATACTTTGTTGAAATTACAACTGTTTGAATTGTTATTTGAGAGAAGTAATGAATGTATTCAGTGCCATTCATGACTTTGAGCTGGACTGATTTTGCTTGTTGCCCACAGCTGCTTCCTAGCAAGTGCTTTTTATACTGAATGTTGAGACTGGAGATGCCCCGCTCAGACCTCAGAGATTAAATTGCATTTAGATGGCATAGCTACACCTTTCTAGAGGAGATGGATGTCAATGATGTTTCTGTATGACTTTCAGGCCATTGTTAATAACTATTAGTCTTTTCTCACCCTTTGTGATCAATCTCACAAAACTGGTCTTCAAAATAACCCCAGGCACATGCATTGACTTTGTAGAGTAGACTTCCTATTTATTCTTCGTGGCGTAGTTGTTTTTGGTAAGGGGAGGCATGTGATCATTATTTTTCTAACTGTAGCTTGTATAGATAGCTCTGATTAGCCCTCTTCTACACCCCCCGAAGCACACACTAACACAGGTGGATCACGTGCACACAGATGCACGTACTGAAGGCCATACACACAGGCTTTATGTCCTAGGGGTGTTTGCAGAGCACACCCTTTGACTTCATGCAATGCAATGAAAAAGGAAATGGGACAGGGCTCAGACTTGATAGAACTGAACACTGCTGTGTGCAGTGCTAAACATTTAGAAAAAGACAAGTAATTAATCTGCACAATTTGCAGATTAAGTTCATTTTCCTAGGGTGTTCCCTGTACAGTCTGATTGAAAAGCTTTAAAATAACTGACTTCTAACAGCCACACTGCTTGTTGCACTGAATAACACTGATGACACCAGATAGGACAGACGCTCTGTAATTGAAAGGCTATTTTCTCTGCTTCTAATTAGAGATTTTGAGGAGGAAAAAAACAAACAAACCCAAACCCTTGCAGTTTTTGTTTAAGCCTTGAAAAACTACTTACACTCATACTCACCGTTCCATATAATTTCCCCTTGTTGTTCATTGCGATGAAGAGAGCACTTTTCACACCAAACAGGCTAACAACACCTCTCTCTACAGTGGATATTTCAAAGAGACCTAAAAAATAGAAGTTCAATAAAAGTGTTATCACAGAATTTAGAGCTAAACAAAGGCAATTAGGATATAATTTATTTATTTAAAAACCCTACTGAAAATATACTTTCTTTATTATCATTATTTCCCCAGTCCAGGAAAATAGAAATATACAGAGAAGATCTTGTTTTTTAACTACATGCCATAGGATTTAAAAATAATTATTCCAGAATTGTAGTCACATGCTGTATAACTCCTTTTCTCTATCAGACTCTTTTGATCTGTCAAGCTCTTGGGCTTCCTAATAAGTAAATTATTTTTAACTAATATGGTAAAATTACAGAGTGTTTGTTATTGAGCTCCAGAGAAGTGTGTGTGACTTCAAAATACAGCAAGCCCTTTATGATATCTTAGCTGCAAAAGACTTCAGCAACCATCCTCTACAGGAAATTCAATTCCATAGGGCTAATGTTTTTCTTTAATCTTATGGTAACAGAACATCATCCATAAGAACAAGAAAGCTGGGAACAGCAAGCCCCTTCCATGATTTGAGTGTCCCAAAAGTGCTAGTCAGCTAGGATTCAAAAATCATGCTTTGGCACTCTGAGATTAGCAAGAACCTCCAAATTGAAAAGGCAAATGAGAAGGAGAGGAGTGAGCAAATGCAGCAGGGAGACATTATTCAACTTGGCTTGCTTTTGCTCATCTGTGCACTAAAGCAGAGTAAAAATAAATTATATCTAAATTTGTCTAAGCATTTGTGACATATTTCAGGCTGGAAGATACTAATGTTTATTGATCTCAGCAACTATTAAAAGGCAACAGATGTAGCACAGATTAATATCAAGTAATAACATTTGCATTCTATGAAGGGTAATTACTAGAGTTCACAGCAATTAAGTGACATCTATTCTATTTCATTTCTGGATGCAACTCACTGTATTGGTTTTCATTGTGAACTCCGCTTATCCTTCCATCTGGGAGGATTTGAAGGTGAAACCCGATGCCCACGTTGCAGTAAAGCCTCCGCTGCCTCTTGATTCCTAGCAAATAGTCACTCTCCCAGTTCACATCTGACTTCTCCCCTGACATCCCAGCAATGGACCTGGACAACAGAGATTGCCATCCTCTTTCCAGCAATGTGCCATTAGTTCTGCTTACAACTGGATGTGTTGAAGCAATCCCAGCTAGAAAACCCAGGAGAATGAAAACAGGCAACGTCCGGTGAATGCTGGCTTCGCAGGACATAGTGATGAGAAGTCTTTGTGCAGTGGCCATCCGGTTCACCTCTTGGGCACGTGGTCAGAATTAATGGCCCTAAAAATACCGCCCTTCTTGTTTTTCTCTCTTCAGCATGGTGGCAGAGGCTTATTTTTGGAAAGCAAATAGAGATTGCTGACATGAAACTAAAGCCTGGTAGCAGTTGAATTGGAGGCAGAGACAGGCCAGTAGGACTCAAACTGGTGGGGACCATGTTTTGTAGATCCTGCTCGCTGGTGGGCAGCCTCAGTTATATTTGATTGACCCATTTTTATAGTGCAGAGGCTGTCCCTCCCCACATCATCACGCTGACATCAACAGCTTGCCAAAGGTAAGCCTGCCACGGCTGTAACACTAACCTGCTGTTCTCCCAGGCTGGCTGAGGTTTGATGAATGCTGTCACCCAAGACCAGGGGCAGGAATGGGGTTTCATTGGCTGTTGAAAGCAAAGGAGTCAAATTGGTTGGGCAGTCAGAGGCTTCACAGGCAGCTTCCATATTTAGAAAAGAAGGTGTAAAAACAGTTATGGATCTCATCAGCAAGCAATGAAAACTTTGCAGTCACTTCCTTGGTGGCACACTCACTGAACGTTCATGAGGGCAGATTAATATTTGGGGAGAATTGGCTCAAAGTGGCCACTGCTCTTTTTGTACACACCCATTAAGCCCAAGGCACTTTTTAACCATAGTGGCCCATGCTCTAACAGTTTCTCTGTACCTCTAAAAGGAATGCTCCTGGCTGGTTAGCAGAGAGGTAAGACATGTTAAAGGGAGAGGAAGCCCCAGGGCTTGCTCCTACTGTTTTTATGAATACACACAGTTCTGCTGCTTGCAGCAGAAATTCTGCCAAGAAGGGTGTGCAGACTGATGTTGCATTTACAGGTAGCTGGGGATGCTGATATGTTCTTAAGTGTTCATGTTTTTCACTGACGTGACTTCCAAATGACCACATTTATTTGGACACGTGCATCTTGCAGGGGTGCAATTGTATTTGTGTTTGCAAGACAAAGTCTTAGGTAATGAGATAAAGGAGAGGAAAAAAAGAGAAAAGGTCACACCTTCCCACACCTTCCTAATGTTTTACTGTCTTTTCTTCCTAATGTTTTACTGCCTTTTCTTCAAGCCCAAATACTCTTTTTTTTTTTTTTTCAATAATAGATGGGCATCTTTTCTCTCCTTGCATTTGCTCAGACTGTCTTGTTTCCCCTCATTTTGCACTGATGCTGTTTCTGCTTCTTAGTAGATGGACAGATCAGACTTTTATCTTAATTTGTTTTCTGGGATTATTAACACATTTTCTGGGATTATTAACACATTACTGGGAGGAAAATGCCTGAGATTTATGCAAATATTTTTGCCAATATGCCTGTCAGCTTCCCACATGACAGAACTTGTGTCATTTGAGGTGCCTGCACGTTAGTAAGGAGAGTACCTGGAAGCGTAATTGAACTGAGAACACCCATTGTTGACACACAGTTTCACATCAGGAGGGGTGTAATATGAAGCCCTGGATATTGTAGGCACTCAAGCAGGACCACAGTGAGCAAAGACAGGTCATGGCAGCCCTGAGGCAGGTGAGACATTAGATTCAGTGATGTATGAAATACTGATAATTCTCTTGAGAGATGCTCAGCTATAACCACCGGACTAGCCCCTGGCTTGTGCCAGGTGGTGCTTCAAACCCTCTCTGCCTTTGCTGAAGCAGTTCTCAGGATATCTTTTGCCTTTTGCTCACAATGTAAATCTTCAGACTCTTTGCTGCCTTCTGTCTTCATCTCATGATTTTTCAGCTATGCAAAGTGCATATATATATTTTTAACAAGGAATAGTGCTAGTATTTTATACCCCCTCAGCATAGCAGCAGGTTTTATAAGAGACAAGTATCAGTGGGAAACAAAGCCCATGGTCACTGTTATGGGGATGGAGCACTGATTTCCTAGCTTGTCTTATGCTACAGTCTAAAGACCTGCCCATTCCCAATGTATGTGATACCTAGAAACATTAGGTAATAGCCCAGAGACATTACTGTCTGTAAAATATGCATTGCAAAATTTTCTTTCCAATTAATTTTTTTTTTCCCTAGAGAACATTTCAAGTGTAATTTTGCAGTCTGTTCATGATCAGTGTTCTAGGAGGGATATCAGAATACAGCTGCCAATCAGCAGGCAAAACAGCATTTCATGATTTCACGGGCTGAAGGAGGAGGATGCAGAGCTGGCTTTCCATCACTGGCTTTTGATTGCCTTTCCATCTTCATGTCTTGTTTTCTCAGGTTTCTTATAACAAATCCAAGGCATGAGCTAAAGAGCTTCTCTAATTTTTGCTGGCATGTCTGCCACTGCAGATTACCAACAAGCTATTCCAATGTCTCAAGTCAAAGGTATACCGTCTCTTCCCTGTACTCTCTATCCTAGAATGAATACTATTTCCCTGTACTATATAGATGATAGTACAAAAAACTGGGATAAATTCTGCCAAGTCTGTGGTACTTGGCTTTTAGTCAGCCCAATGGGAAAGTGTCTGCTGAGAGCTATGGTGGGCCAGGGTAGCCAGACCAGGGGACAGAGTCCCATCTGCGGTTTCTTGCTGAGCCAGTAGAGCTGACAGCACACCATATGGAAACAAAGGGTGGCTAGATTGCTTGCTTGTAAAAAATCAGGACTTCTCTTGCTTGATCTGGAAACCATAACAAATAGCTAAAAATGGTGATTTCACTGGGACAACTGGTCCTCATAAGACCAAGAGTCTTGGTATCTGGCCTAAGACTGAATGGTGTGCATGTGGCAGATGAAGATTACACCGTAGTCCTGTGCTGCTTGGCAATTGTGCATCAGCATTGAAATGGTCTTGAACCATTCTGTAGTCTGATCTGCGGCCAGCAGATTGTCAAGTTTCTGTGTATTAGCAAAGTGGTTTGAAGATGAACTGCCATGAAAATTCTGGAGCTTCTGATTCAATTAGGTAAACCTTGCCTCCTCTAAAAGATGTCTCATTCTGACTAAACTTGTCCTCTTGGTCCATGAAGTAGCAGTTTCCAGAAAACACACTGTAAGCTTTTGATTTTCAGATAACATGTTGTCCTGGGTTCATCTGCCAAGTGATATTCAGAAATCATCAAGGGAAACACCAACAGCATTTGCAGTAAAATAAATCTTGTGAACTCCAAAATGGGAAAAATTTACTTCAGCGATCAACCTCTGCTTACACTAGATCTTAAGACCCAGGATGACAGTGCTTACTGCCTAATTCAAGTAACAAGTTTTCATTGTCAGTATTTTAGTACAGTATTAAAATAACTCCCCTTTGGAACACTGCAGTACAGATCCACTTTCAGATAGTCTAGGAAAAGCCATGCAGCTGAGCAGTAACTCGATATGGATGCAAAGCACATCTTTCAAAAATGCATGATGACTTAGGGTCCTAAGTTCCATTTTCAAATATCTTAAAAATCTCTCCCTATTTTAAGGCCTAGAAAGAGCAAACCCTCATTCAGATACAGAAGGACAGGCTAAAATTATTCCCCTTGCCTGTGTTGTAGACCCAGGCTGGAGGTGGAACAAAGGAGAAGGAAGATTCCCAGGTGACAAATGTGACTTATGGCAGGGCACATATTGCAGGTTCTGGATAAGTTGTACAAAACTCTGTTAGCTCAAGTATTATTGTGGAGCCACATCAGACCATCTTTAGTCTAACAGGATTTGTTGGTCAGCATGTAGAAATTTGTAACACAAACACTAGGGCTATTATAATGAAATATGAGTAACAGTATGGAAGCAGAAGAAAAAATTAATAGGTCAGAGGTGCAAGGATGGGCTGTATTGCTATTTAAGCACCTGACTGATAGCCATAAACCTGGTATACACTGAGGAGTGTGTTGTTGGCCTCAAGACTGGATTGGAAAGGGTTATAGAGCAGATGGTTAATCAGCAGAAGACCTAAGCTCTGGTAGGAAGAGAATGACAAAAAGTGCTGTAGCACACTGGATTTGTTATTTCTCTTTTTCTGTTATCCATCAGAGAGGTAGATTAATAGCCATACAGCTAGACAAAATGAACAGACAAGAGAACAGAGAGCAACCTTGCCTAAGGCTCCTGGAGGCTGAAGCAAGCAAACTTTGAAAGCAAAAACACCACCTCATTCTAACTGCTGACTCCTAAAGCACATAAAAGACCTACTCAAAAGCAGTGTGTCATCAACAGTCAAAAGGAACCCAAGATATGTAGTGGAGATTTAACAGGGGACCTAACATGTCTTTCTTTTCCCACATAGAACAATCCTTACTAGATCACTTGGGTGCCTGCATCCTGATGCATATGAACACATGGGCAAGAGAGTGGGTAAGTTAAACACCTTGTAATCTAAAATAACGATCTTCTCATTTTGCCACAAGGGCTATCACTGAGCTTTCACATGATAAGTTCCTACAGGCAGGAAGAAATGACAGATCAGTTTGGTTTTGGTTTTTTTTTTTGAGGGAATGCCAAAGGAAGCTATGGAGGATTTAGAACTAGATGGATGCTGACTTGCTTTGAAAAAAATCTTTAATCTTGGCTTTCTCTTTATTCACTAGAAATTAATATTCTGAAGAGGATATGTCAAGCACAAATACAGCAAAACATACCCAACCCCTTCTCCTGAGGACTTAAAACAGCAGCTAGTTCAGAGGGACACAGTAAGCTTGCTGTGCTTGCACACAGACAGGATTATGGCAAAACCTTGCTCTTTACAACACAACCACAAATTCCTTCTTGCAGCAGAGCTGTTCTCAATGTATCATAGTGTAACAGAGCAGAACTTGCATCTTTTATCTTTACTGTTTTCTGCACAAGATCTCTCCTAAGCTTATGCTTGTTTAAAGATTGACATAGAAACCCAAAGACAGGAAGCCCTCGAGGAAAACAGTGTTTCAACTTCTCTCTAGCTGGGAGAAGGTGGTAGCCCATACAGACTGCAGAAGCAGTTGGAATTGGGTTGGAAGGGTAACAGCCAAAGCTGCTAGTGATTGCACTGACTTCTTTGTGGAGCTCTTGCCAGGGCAGGCTGAAGGATTCTTGGAGATTTGGAGCTCTCTGGCAGTACATGAAAAATCCTTCTGTAGTGCAGAACTGTCATCAAGATATGCATTTGAGTGTAGCTGCTTTCTGATCCTTCTTCATTCATGCCACAAAAGAACCCCACCTTGAACAGTTCTCAGGTGGCCATGTCTGCCTCTCCATATTTTACAGAGGTTTAAAATGACTGTCATAAAACAGAGTGATTACTCCACAGTGAATCTGCAGGTTCCCAAGCTGGTGTTCTGCACACCAGCCCACACTGCCTCTCTCATCACCTTCTCAGCTGTTCCCACTCTGCAAGGACAGGCAGTCCAAGGGCAAAATACTAAGCTGAAAAAAAAAGATGTGTCAGCCACCATCCCCCACAGGGATCTGTTTTATGTTATTTATTAGAAGAGTGGAATGACATGGAACATGTTTAATTTGATTTTGTTAGCTGCATGTTTTCTCATTACAGCAAGAACAAGGACACTGCAGGAACAGGGATGCTAACTGTCCCACTTGGGTAGCATTTTTAGTAAGAAAGCAAAAATGACTTGTTGATGATGAGATTTTGTCCAACAGCCCAGCTGGCCATATCTCTGGGTCATTCCTGACCATGGTATTGCAGCATTAGTAAAGAAATTATTAAAAAAAAAAAAAAAAAAAAAAAAAAGCCAACATGGAAAAATGTAAAATACAGCATTTTAAAAGTGCAACTGAACCTTCATATGCGCTCTGTTCTCTCTATGAGACCTGAACAGCTCCAATGGAGAGCTGTTAAGAACTGCACCCTCTTGGCACTTCTGCACTTAAGAGATACATTTATTGCACACTTGTGGCATTCAAATTTTGTGAAATCTCCACAGAAGGCTGCCAGCGTGACTTCCCTGATATCAATGACCTTGTCAAATGGCATCTTTCCAAGACAAACAGAAGTATTTTTTCTTCTGTCAAAAATGCTTCAAATACCTTAGCAGTACCTTGATCCTTGGAAAAGTTGCTGAGACCACCTTCAGTGTCTCCTTGATAATTTTCAGCATTTTCCTTTTGCATCCTGGTGGCTCTTCATTGGGCTTTCTCCATTTTTTTGACCTCTCTCTTGTGCTGGAATGCCCTGAACTGACTTAGCCCACCAGATGTGGCCACAGCTGTTACAGAGACAGAATCACTCAGCCTCTGACCTTCTGGCCACATTCTTGATAATACATCCCAGTATGTGGTTGGCCTTCCTTGTCAAAACTACTGGTTTAGGTTCAGCTGACTCTCCACCAGGATCCTCAGCCTCTTCTAAAAGCAAAGCTGCTCCCCCACATGTCAGTGCCCAGCCTGTACTATTGCCAGGAATATTGTCTTCCCAGAATCAGGACTTTGCATTTGTTAATGCCAGGCTTGCATGAGACTCCTGTCAACCCATTCTTCCAGCTTTTCCAGGTCCAACTGGATGCCAGCCCTACCCTCACTGTATCAGCTTTTCCTACAATTTGTTGTTGCCAGCTGCAAAAATCTTAAGTCAGTGAAAATAAACTAATCTGGTGCTAACAATGGCTTCTTCCTCAAATGCTTACTACATTTATGCAGCATGTTGTTTCCACTCTCCAAATGATTATTCATTGTGATTTTGTACATTGTGGTTATCCCATACTACACTTAGAAAAAACAGTATTAAAAAGGGGGATGGGTTTTTTTTACCAGAAAAGACCTGGTTCTTTAACCTTATTTTTTTACAGGCTTTTAAAAATATGTATATGATTCTAGATGTTTGGCTATTAATCTGTGATTTTACAATGCAGTTAAACTGAGGTAATTTTCCCCTCCTCAAAGCACAACCCAAAGACAAGGTGAGTACAGTAAATCCAGAGGTTTTAAAACTTCATTCTTCCTTGCCTTTAAATTATAATTCGTGATACTTACTCTGATATAAGAGTTTCAAATCTGAGCACAAAATAAACACTTTGTATTTAAGGCTGCAGGCACCTTGTTATTTCTTCATCAAGAACCGCAATGTAAGGTATTTGTTTTGATGGCTTTTAACATATGGACGATCAAGATCAGATTCCTAAAATATTCTGAAAACCAGTTATAGCTTTAACAGTGACTGTGGTTAAATATAAAACCTAAGTAATTTGTTCTATTAAAAAGTCAGGGTCTTATTTTTGTCAAGTGATGTTATGAGGGCATGTTCTAAATCAGCCCAAAGCTCTTGTAGCTGTAAGACCTTCACTTCTGCAATTTTTAACAGCCCAGTTAAGTTAGCGGGACTTCTTTGTACATTTTGTACAAAGAAGAATTTTCCCTCTGATAATGACCAGATCAGGCAGACTCTGGAATATTGAAGGTTTGAAGATGACCCAGGCAAAGAAATGCAAGAGCTGTCGAGTTTATTTTTCCCCTGCAAAGATGAGTCTCATTTGGACAGGATCAGGTTGTCATGGCCACACAGGACTAAGAAGTAAATCCACATATTTCCAGCATTCATATAATACTTCTCCTCTCAACATCCCTCTCCATCTATTATGTCCCCTCCATATGTAAGGGCGCAGTTTAAGATTATGCTGCTAATGATGATTTACAACTATCCCAATCATTCAGCAACCAGAATGCATATTCCATGCAGGATTAAAGAATAGTTTGTCTGATGCACACTAGACAGGCAGTAGGGAGCAGGGTCAAGGCAAGCACATAACAGAGCTCTGAAATTTCCTTTTTGATCAAGCAACTTGTGAGCATATGTTCACAGCTGGAATGTGTGCTCAACTTACTTTAGTGGAGTTTCAGCACTGACCTTTTGCTGCATTCCTCCAGCAGCAGTAAAATGGTTCTGCTTAAGTAAACTGACATATACCACCTGCAAACCAGCTGTCTTCCCCAACCCACCATTTCTCCTACTGTTACAAAAAGCCTGAAGGCATGGGAATACTGTAATTTAATGTGCAATAACTTCTCATGAAAATAATGTTGTGAAAAATAATTGTGCTCATCCACCTTGAGAAACCAGTTTAAGAACTGGCCACGGAGTGCATGTTCATGAGTCCTAGATAGTTGTACTTTATTACTATCTGGTTGGCACAAATACAGGAGGTTAAAGCCTCTTACACCATCTCCTGATGAATCTTCTTGCCATCACCAGCTTTACCTATCCTTACTTCTCTTTGGTTGCTTTGTGTTTGTCACCTTTGTTTTTCCAAGTGGTTGTCAGGTCTGGGCTGTAAAAATTAAGATGGTTTCTGCAGCAAGTATGAGATCCAGTATGCAGTTACTACTGGTCTGAATGCTTCGTATTGAGCTACTCATGATAGCAAGCACTGCCATTGGTGCGAGGAGAGCCCAGGGGAACAGCCAGATTGTGTCCCTGTACTGTGGCAGTGCGCTGAGTGCCGACCAAGGCTTTCCCAAAGGTTTTGCAATTCCAAGTCCCCCTGTTTATGAGATGTGTTTAACTTCAGACACCTGGGCTTGGTTTTCAGAAAGTGCTGAATATGCCCCATTTACGCTTAAGCTTCCTTAGCTTGGATACGCAAAACTGAAGACATCTGCCAGTGTTTGAGTAGCCATAAGAGAGCATTCCTTTATGTGCATGGCCTGATCTTTCTGAAAGCCACAACTGAATGCATCTTTCCCCGTACAAGTGCAGAAAATACACAAATGACATGAATCCAGAATGTACTGTGTAAAGCCTGAACATGCTTGATACCTTTTTCAATGGAAGATGAAAATCCTGATGAATGGGAAGGGCAATCAGGAATCAGGAAAGATCCAAAGGCTCTTTTTTTGTTGTTTTGTTTTTGTGTTTGGTTTTTTGTTTGGGTTTTTGTTTGTTTGTTTAATCCTTTCACAAGAATTAGAGTGCTGTTGCCATTGCCCTCCTCAAATAAATACCTCAGCTTCGATTTAGTTTTCTTCCCACTGCCATGACACTAGCTGAAAGATTATCACCTCCTGCTGCTTGTTGCTGCTGTCTTTCACTGAAAGGGAGGAGAGTCATTTATGCAAAGCAATCAAGGAGCTATTCTGACCCATCTCTTTTTACTTACAGAGGCTCAGGGAGCATTTTGGAGAGCGCTTCACCCAGTGGAGGTGGCAACCTTCAGCAGAGAGGGAGTCTGCCAGAGTGACTATGAATTCTGCTGTGAAGATGACTCCCTGTTGTAATAAAATCCAATTAAAGGGGTACTTAAGTATGTCTATACTTTAAGTCTTGATATATCTGCATCTAGACGTGTTATCTTGAATTTGGGCCTACACAGTTCTGCAGAGTTGTAAGTAAATCAGATCTCTATCTTGAGTTTGTATTTTGTGTATATGACAAGTCTGATGTATTTTAGCAGTGAGACAGACAAGATTCAGGTTATACACTAGCACCAAAAAATGTCAGAGATTTTTGGAGTCGGGGGGTTGCCAAATCCAACCAGATCCATATCCAGGTCCATCCAACAGCAGGGCTGAGTGGCTATCCCCAGTAGCCTCACATACACACAATATGTATAGATTTGGTTCAACCTACGGATCAACACAGGCTTTAACCAAACATAAACTGCACCCATGGCTTCATCCTGTTACCTTCTCTGGCTGATCAGTATGAAAGCCTATTAGTGGAAAATACATGTGTGTATGTATGTATATATACATACACACATATATATGCATAAATGTATACACACACACACACAATATACACATATGTGTATATTCCTCCAGTAGCTAATTTGCTTCTTAACACTCAGTCTAACCAGCAACTTCCACTGATCTTCAAACTTCTCTGCTGCTGGCACTTTGACATACAAGCCCCAGTCCTACAAACAGTGTTGCTGGTACTCAAACCTCCTCACACAGACACACACATGCCCTGTGGATGCCCCCAGTAACTGTACTTGGATGTTGAGTGTCTCCAGTATCTGGTACCTCGATCCCTAGCCTCCCTGTCACCTTTTGCACAGACATACACAAACAGCCTCTCTCCACTGGTGTTCCCAGTAACTGACACCTAGGATGCCACTGTCCCACCAACAGCCAACTCAGACCCTCTGGTTGCTTATGGCCACTCCAATATCTGTCTGCAAAGCCTCTTATCCTGCTCATGGGTAGTCCAGTGTGATATTCACTATAAAGTACACACACTGACACCCACACCCACACAAGAGGTACACTCTACAATCTGTTCAGTTCCTGGCTCCTCAGTATCATTGCCCCTTTACATCCAGAGACCCCTTGTCAGTGGCTGGCACTTTTGGTTTTTTTCAACTGCAAGTTAATTGTCCAGAGCTTTCTTTCTGTAAGGGACCAGACCTTGTGAAAATGTAAGCATCTGAATAACTTTACTAATGTAACATGTAAGCATCTATTAATTTGTTTCATTTTTCCATGTATTTATATGACCTACACTGATACACTTCAAACGAGGGGGCTTTGGGAATTATATATTTGCATGGTGAGTAGCTGTATATAATATTACTGTAAAATCATCTGTCCACGGATGGCTTAAGTATATTATGACACTTATCCAGCACTCCTGTAATGTATACCTCAATTTTGCGAGGGTGAGTTTCATAACCCATGTTTTTCAAATGAAGTAGCTGAAAGGGGATACGTTGGCTAAAGATGCCATGAGGCATTGGTAGCATCAAGGAAGTGAGTCTTGTTTTTCTGATGCCCAGTCTGGATTTTGAACCTTTAGATCTAGCTGCTAGACAATCTTTTGTTTAGAAGAGTTGTAAAGATTTGATGTCTTATATATTTGGCACACATTCATCTTCATATTTAGCCGTTACATACTGCCAGAGATATTACAGAATCAAAGAATGGTAGGCATTGGAAGGTACCTCTTGAGGATCATTTATTACAACCCCCCTGTTGAAGCAGGTTCACCTACAGAAGGGTGCACAGAAATATGTTCAGGCAGGTTTTGAAAGCCTCCAGAGAAGACTCCACAACTTCTCTGGGCAGCCTATTGTCATCCCTGTGCTAGGAAGTGAAATCTTGGGCCTCCTGCAGCCAATAGGAAAACTCCCACCAAGATCAGTACAGCCAGTGTTTTAACATTACTCTGTCACAAAAAGCCCTGAATTTGGCTTAGACATGCAATGGAGTGGAGACTGACTGTAACATCAGCCTCTATAATGGCATCCAGCAAAAGATGAATCATATGAAGGTTTTGTGCATTAGTTTTTCACATTCTGTAGTTTCATTGTAAACAGCCTTGATGGTGCTCTTTACAAAGTCAAGAAATTTAAACAGGTGCATAGGGATTTTCTAGGAAATGCCTGGAAAGATTTATCTCTGGCTTCATTACTTGCATCACATTAAGTGAAAGTTACCTGGAAGTATTCTCTTAGCATTGGTTTGACTCATCCTCTTTAACATTAGCAGCAAATAATTTTCTTGTCTTCATGTGTTTCTGTTTTTTTGAGAGACTGTTAAATTCCCCTAGATAGCATTTTACATATGTGAAAATTAAGACAGGCTAATTAACAGACAAATTAGCAAATTAACAAGTCTGAGAATTAAGACAGCTGATGGACAGGCTGATCAGCTGTAATTAATCTAGTATCTTGGAGATAACAGTTGTGGAAGAACAACTGAACCGTTCCAGTTCAAATCCTGCTGCTTTCAGGGTGAGATACCATGGTTGCTTACATACAGTGGTCTGTCTGGAAGACCCTTGTAATGGTTTTTCATCTGGTATGAGACTGCATCTGTAAGTAATTAGCTTCATTCAACCCATGGGTGCTGGTATTTTCTTCTGAGGCCTTATCAGGGTTTGGGTATGTTACCCATGATACACAGACCATGACAGTCTGAGCATTCATGATTGCTGGTGCTTTTGGCTACAAAGGCATCAAAGGCTGTGAAGAAAGTCTGGCCAGACAGAAATCTGTTTAATAATAAACTTCAAATCTCCTAGGATTTGATCTGGAGATCTCCAGTGCTCTCGAGTCACTAGCTTTTATTTTTTCACTAATTCCAGTAGCTTTTGAGTTACAATTTAGGTGTCCTGGAGTTTGTAATGGACACTGATCTTACAGAACTTTGTGCACTGCAAACAGTCAATGAAACATTAAAAACAGCCAACCAACAAAGCAACAAGCAAGCTTCCTTCCTGCTCAGGGTGCCTGTAGTGTGAGAGTGGTGTGTACCACTTGGCATGCAGTAACATCAGCTTGTAAGACTTGCTCATGATTTATGGACTGCTTGAAAGAACAAACCACTTCCATGGGCAGGGAGAATTGCCTGAAATGGCTAAAAACACATCCAAGATAACAACTAGTGGTCAGGCAGTGGTTTCCAAACAACTACTCAACTGAAGCACTCACATCCTCTTGTGTAGCCGGTCAAGCTTGAGGCCAAGCTCATGTCACAGACCCACTGCAATTTCTACCTCTCATTGGTAATATCAGCATTATCAGGCTGACATGAACCTAAGGCTGGAGAGAAAGCTATGGGAACAAGGAGTGGCTCTATATTTCACAGGGAGGAAGACTGCTCTGGTCTCTGTGACCGAATATCCAGTCCACTCTCTGAGTTTTAATGCCCAGGTGATTTTAAATTATTTTAACTTTTTTACAGCCTGATAATGATCCCAGTGATCTCTTCATAACTTATCCTGCCACTATCTGGCCCATAGTATGTAGCTTCAGTGCTAACAAGAAGAAATAAAGTCTGCTGCCTGTCTTCTGTGTGACTGTCAGCCATCACTCAAATCACTTGAGTCCTTCACGTCTCACCAGGATGCATTTCTGTGTAACCTGCCTTAAGTGAACCTGCCTTGGCAGAGGGGTTGGACTAGATCTCCAAAAGTCCCTTCCAGTCTCTATCATTATTCTGTGATTCCATTTCAGTTTAGTAGAATAAATTGTTCCATGCAACGAGAGGCATTTCTAAAGGACTAGATAATTTGAAACATATGGAGTATGACTTTGCTGGGTATGGGGTGCTTCACAGTGAGGCAGCTGCTTCCCATTAAGGCTACAAGTAACCAGACCATAAAGCTTTGCCTTCTGTACTGCTGTGGTCACTCATGTGCTTCATGTCATGGGCTCGACACTCACAGTATTTGTGCTACTCAAGTTGATTGCTACATCCCTCAGCTTGGCATGTACATCTATAGTGCTGAGACTCATCATGACTGCCAGCCACCAAGTGATTCAGAATCAAAAGCAGGAAATGTGTTATGGTGAAACTTTGCCTTCCTTGAGAACTCCAGAGTATGTCCATTATTCAAGACAAAACTGAAGAAGTGGCCTAATCTGCACAGCAAATTCCATTTACTGAAGCAGCTGAAGTTGGCACTAGTAAAAGCATCTGCACCAGGGAAAGCACAATGTCTCTCATGGTTATGCATCACTTCCGTGAATTATTTTGAAGGTTTAAAAAACAAGTGAACCTCAGAAAGATGCCGATATATTTTTATCTGCAGTTCACATTTCTTAACAGGAAGGCTCCATAAAGAGAGCTGAGAAGGACTAGCTAGCAACACAAGAGTGGTGTGTAACTGATGCAGTAACATCAGCTTGTAAGACTTGCTCATGATTTATGGACTGCTTGAAAGAACGAACCACTTCCACAGGCAGGGAGAATTGTCTGAAATGGCTAAAAACACATCCAAGATAACAACTGGTGGTCAGGCAGTGGTTTCCAAACAACTACTCAACTGAAGCACTCACATCCTCTTGTGTAGCTGGTCAAGCTTGAGGCCAAGCTCATGTCACTGACCCACTGCAATTTCCACCTCTCATTGGTAAGCAAGGCAAGATTCACATCTCAAAAAAGGATTGGCTGGCTCACGCCAGGAGGGTTTCCGCTGCGGAAACAGGCCGGCAGAGGTCTGATAACGTGGATGCTGCAGACACAAGGAGTAGCGGAAGGAGGAAGGCCCCTGTTTGTGAAGAGATGCTATTTTGGCTGGGGTTTAAAAGTGTTCTTTGGGACAAAGTTGAAACAGTCACTATAAATTACTTGCATCAGTGAGTACAGAGCATTTTTGAGGATTATAATTTATGCCAGGCAGGAGCTGTTATCGTTCAATTTAAAGTGCTTACAATAAGACTTGGGGGAGAAAACCAAACCAGCTTCAACTCTGGTAACTTCCCAGTTCAAGACATGCCTAAATGTGTATGTACAGGGTCCATCCCTGCAGGGGGGCCAAGGACCTTGAACTCCTATTGAAACCACCAGGTCTCAAAGATGCTCCGATGGTATTTGGTACTCTTATAAATGAACCAATGCCCACTAGGAAAGATTTGCTGCTGATGTCATGTAGCATATAACTCTATACCTCTTACTTGAACTTAAGAATTAATTTAACTAAAGGATTTCTTCCCCTGATGTTTTGTCTGTCATAAAAGGTATGGCTTGAAGGAATGTAGTGTGTTTCTCCATGGTATCCTCCTTCATGCAGATTTAAAACCAATCAACATGTTAAGCCAACTGAGGACAAAGCACATCCAGAAACAGATGGTCATGCACTTGCTTCACAAAGACAGAAATGCAGGAGGAAGAAATGAATCCACTTCAGCTGAGCAATCAGAAAGGCAGACATGAATCCCTGCTTTGCCCTCTCTCAGACAGCTTAAAAGTAATTTAAAACACAAAGGCCTAAGTGCAGCCTTAGCTCCTTTTGTTAATGACAGAGGATGTCTTTACATTCTCAGAAATTTTTTGTACATATGGGATTGATTTCTAAGCTTTCAGAAATAATGTTGCTGTAATATGTATTTTTCTTTGCTCAGTTTTATCTCTGTTAAGTTTAAACTTTCTTGTAATATGCAGTACAAATCTGCCTCTTTTAATCTTTGCACCCTTTAAATATTTACAAATGGTTTTCATATTGCCCTTCAGTTGTCATTTAGCCAGTGCTACTCTGCATCTCTTAAAACTTAGCACCCTTGGAAGGGCACACAAGGCCAAATTCTGCTCTCAGTTACATCTCTGTAATTCTGGAGTAAGTCAGTGAACTTTAATAGACTTTGAATTTACACTATCAAAACACAGAGCAAAAGGTGACTCCTGAATAAAGGTGACTGCTGATTAGAAACTAGGAATTGTCTCCTCATTTCTCTTAGACACAAAAGCTATTCATTTTATACAAGCACATGTACTGTTTTACACAACATTTTCAAGGCATTGAAAAGCATCATCCTTCCAAGGAATGCTGCACTGCGTAAACAAATAGAAAACCTCATGCCTATTGAGTCATTTTGCTCTAATCTCAAATAGCTTTTCATGACCCAAAGAGGATTTCTCAGGTGGCTTTACCATAAATTGCTGTCCATACGCTACCCTTTGTACATTTGCAGGTACAGATTAAACAGACAGTACAGGTTAGAACATCTCATTTTGAGATTCTGTTTTTCTACAAAGACAGATAAAAATCTGGTCTTAGGACTACTTCCTTGGGAACACATACAAAAAATAGGAAGAGTTGCTGCACCAAGAATCCTTTAGGCACAGATTCCATTTGGCAGGTCAGTTCAGCAAGTACAAGGGCCAGGCTTCACTTAAATTTTAAGCAGAACTAATACTTTTCCCATACTATGCCTACCACTTTGGTTTTCCAAAACCTCACCACCAGAGCTTGCTTATTCTTATTTGTATCAAAGACCAGCTGGTTATTATGCTGAAGAGTTTATATGCAACGTGCTGAGGACTGAAAAAATAATTATTTAAAAACAGAAAGGCAAAAAGCTTAATTATTTTGTTTGAAATTACTAGCAGTTTTACTAAGTGGTACTAAATTAAATGCTGTCTTTGTGCTTTGGCAAACTAGCAGGAGAATTCAGGCATAATTTTCATGAAGAGTCTAGAAGTATAAGCAAGATGATCTGCTCAGCATTTTTTGGTGTTGTACAGGCTACTTGTTTGGAAATGTACTGACTGAATGGGGAAAAAAAAAGAAAGAATAAAAGTACCAAGTATGTAACACAGACATTTGAAACCACATATATAAGTCTTACAACTTAAGAATACTTCTGCTACTGCACCTTTCACAAACAGAATGGTGGTTAGTGCATTTGCTTTTCTGGGACCAGAGTTTGATTTCAGCTTAAGCCCAGCAATGCAAAATGAGCTCTTAGCAGGATTAATCCAGATCCTTATAGCTGAATTTACATCCTTCTTTTCTAGTATACCAAGGTAGGTCACAACACTTTTGTGATTTCTTTAGAAATTGCTGGCGAAGGAAAGAAAGCATTTTACAGTTCAGCAATAGATGTTTGCTGGGTCACTTACATGGTTTCTGTACAGCACAAAGGACTCAATAAAAATACTAAGCCAGGAGTTCATTAATTATACAGCGATTTTATAAACATCATGAACTGACTAATATGGAGTCTCTGTGACAATTTTAAATTATGAATTTCCCTAGAACAGAGCTTTGCACTCTTCATACTTATTAAACAATAATATTTAATAAGTCACAATGAAAATATAAAACATTTTCTTTTTTTAGTTGGCTTCCAGGATCTCCAGCTTTCAAGTGCAGAATTTCAGCAATACATAGAAAGAGATTTCAGATTCAAAGCCAACACTGCCAGGATTCCCATGCTTCCTATATAACAGAACTGTGGATTTCAGAAAGAATCACAAATAGTTTGGGTTGGAAGGGACCTTTACAGGTCATCTAGTCCAATCCTGCCCCTCCAATCCTGTCCTGTGAGCGGGGACATCTTCATCTAAAGCAGGTTGCTCAGAGTCCTGTTCAACCTCAGATAAAAGTGAGGAATTCAACATAAAGGCAAAAATCAATGGCTAACACCCAAGTAGAGTCAGCATTTATCTTTTATTATGGTGACATGATTCTTGAAATCACAATAAATACCACTTCAGGGTCATCATCCCTTGGAAAAGAGACATTCCAGTTGAGAAGCTCTGTAATCTCATCCTTTGCCAAGAGGGTATGTCTTACTGCTGCCCAAAATTCAGTTCTTAGAGGTCAGAGTCAATGTAGATGACACTCTGAAGATTTGGGGAAGCATATTACTCAATTGGTAAAACATTTCCTCAGAAATTGTCTGAAAAAAAAACCAACCCAAAATGAACAGTAAGCTTTGGCTTTTTGCTGTAGTTTGGAAGAATTAAGTCTCTTGTGTTTCTTTACATAAGAGAACTGCTGCTTTTCAGAAGACCACAAAGACACTTTTCAAACTATGCATTGTAATTGTATTTGATTCAGTCAAAAGGAAAAAACTGACCTAAAAATACTGTTTATGTATTTATGTTTCATATCTGTTTCCAGTAGACTTCTTGTTCCAGTCATTGATTATTTTTGCCTAGCATAAAGTAGGACAGTGCTGTTTGTTGTCTACAGGATTCCTGCTCTCTAAATTCCAAGATTCGATTCAACTTTAATATTTAGTTTCCTCTTTGCTCAGCAGTTTGCTACTTTGTCAAGAAATACAGATTATTTCTTTCCTAATATAACTCTGATTTTTATATCTTTATATGAAGATCAGCTAGAACTCCAAATGAAATAATTTCAGAATTTTAATTACAATTAGTTTCAAATACTTGAAGCCATTAATGACTTTGTGGAATTATGACTGAACTCAGTGCACTGCAACTTTTCATGTTGTTAGACAATATGACTAATAAATGCCTTAACTTCTGTAATGCAAGGTTAGCCCATCTCTTCAGAATAAACAGCAAAGAAGTTCTTCAAAGGTGACATATTTACTGTTTGGAAAGGTTAAATTCCCAGTTTGAAATTCTAGCATCTTCAGAAAATACTACAAGCTATCAAAAAATATAAACCTCTCTTATTCCTTTATATAGGCAAGGAATCAAAATCACAGTGATTAATTTAATCTCACAGAAGAAGAACTGGCCATAGCAACTCAAACCTTCTGACATTGAACTTCTTGTTCTAACAGTCTCCTAGGTTGCACATGAAGTTGTTTTAACCTACCTGTGGTACCAAAAACTGTACAGTCCGAGAAATTCCACCATCCCACGAGGCCATTTCCATCATGAAACCTGAAAAACAGCATTCATGTTATATGCATTACTATGCAGCCTTCCCTGTCATTACACCATTATCAAGCAGTGAGGGAATTTTCACACACAATTAGGATTTTAACTGCTTTAACCAGGGATATAATTAATCATGTTTAAATCAGATTTGGCCAATCTCCTGACTGAAACCTGCTTTAAATGGAAAATCTAATGAGGAATTATGGAGAAAAATTAATACACCCTTGAAGAGCAGAATAACCAGCCCTACTGTACAGCAACAGTGCTAGCCAGCAGAAGAGCTCTCTCCAAATAGGCATGTTGTGAGCTCTTGCAATGGCTTGCTTTCATTGAGAAATAGCTGCTTTAGCTCTGATGTGACCACATCCATCTTAATGAGTCCAAGCCTGTCACCAGAACTACACAGACAATCTGGCAGCAACAGGAACTACCTCGACCTACTTATATGGGAAAAGCTCAAGCACTCCTATACTGCTCAAGATGACATTTTTATGGTAGCATTTCCTTACAAATGAGCTACAAGGAACATACTCATGGCAAATAAAGATACTAAGAAAAATACTTGTTTAATAAAAGTGGCTATGTGGGTGATATTCCACTGTGAATTACTAGAGGTCACTATAGGCAGAGGTTCCTCAAGTAGCTGGCTAGAAAGAACATTGACATACTAACATTGTAAACACCCTAAATGACCAGTTCAAGTATTTCAGTGCAGCACACAAAAATGCAGTAAGTAATAACATCCTTGGAAAGACAGAAAACCAAGTGGAGTTATAAGGACTTTTCCAGCACAGAGATGAAATAAACTAGTCTTAGAAGAAATGTGGGGAGTCTGCATTGTTTGAGGCAATCAAAACACATAACACATTGAAAATTTTACTGTAGAGAACCACCAGCTCTTGTCCTCACTGCAGAGGCTATTCTTCTACTTAAGTTGTAAAGATATTTTGGAAATATTTTTAGTCTCTATTCTAATTGTCTAAGACTATTTGTTGGTATGATGCTTAATAATTTTAGGGAGAAAATATAAGTGTATGTTTTAACAAACATGAAATTAGTGAATACAACCTCTTTTTGTTAATACACAGCCTGAGCTAAGGCTAGATGTCACCAAATGCAACACAAAAACACCCAACCCAGCTGAAACATACGTTAACATACCTTTGACGCACTTGAACACAAGCTCTGCCCTCTTTAAGCACCATGGAATGGTCATTTCCTAAAAATTAATGAATGAAAAGCCTTAATGCCCACTGGATCTAACCACAGGAGTAGCAGGGAAGGTATTAGATACATTTTTGCCATAGAGACCGTTTTCCCAGCAGGTTTTCACGAAGCATTGCAGGTCATAAAAAGGGATCTAGTTTTCCAGAGTATTCTAGGCAGGTAGTATATACGTGACCATAAAAGCACTACCCTGCTTATTGATAGGACATCCCCATGTCAGAACAATCTTTATGTTTAAGCTGACAACCCTATTACAGTCATAGGAAAGAGGGCTCTTTAATTCCCCTGTGGAGCTTCAGAAAAAATGTATAATATTCAGTGGAAAGCTGTCAGATTTGTGCTTCAGCTGGGCAAAGACGGGCTCCTGACCACATCTTGGCAGCAGTTATCTGATGATTTCTACCTGTTCCTGGTGATTCTGGGTGAGTCTGATTGGCATAGCTGCTGCTTTCAGTAAATACCTTCTCTCTAATAATGGAACAAGCCCTTCTCCCCTAAATATCCTTACCTAAAGTTAAATATCATGACAAGATATGAAAACCAGAGTGGTTTAAGGTATCAAGATATGGCCACAAGAACTAACCTAAATAATTTGAGTAACAGTTTAAATGCTTTAATACACTAAACAAGCTTTGTACGCTGCAAAGTGAATTAGATAATCAAGATGAATATTGCTAGTCAGAGACAGAATGACTGTCACTGTAAAGGCTCTTCAGGGAGAAAATAGTAGCTATTTGTTCTAATGTACTCTTCAACATGAAAATAAGCATTTTCCAGATTACAGGAATACAGACATGGAAACAAATTTGTCATTCTGTGTATCTTTTCAATTTGAAGCCTTACATAACTTTTTATTGGGTAAAGCCAGCCTTCAGTTTGCAATGTCACACTGTGCAATCTGTCATTATCTATTAGCTTAATTTCAGGATTTTACAAAGTAATCTGAGAAGCAAGGTTATCTAAGAACAACTAACTGGTAACACTGAAACAGCATAATGAACAAGGCTGCATTAAACAACTACTGAAAGCCAAAATTCCTACTTTGGTGGGAGTACCTCCTGCCATCCTCAGTACACTTAAATTGGTAAAACCTGAAAAGGTATTTCTATCTTATGCTGAAAACTTTCTTTTGTTATGTAAATCAATACTTTTTAAAATACGTAACATAACAGGTGATGCTTTTAGGGTGTATCACACACTGATCAGAACAATGCTGGAAAGGGTTTGGTTTTTTTGATATTTTTTTTTCCTGTTTCTAAGCTTTCTGGAAGACATACTTGTCCTTTGTTACCATTGTGTAGCTTATATGTGCTTTCTGTCACAAGTAATGTAGGTGTTTGTTGTTAGTTTCAATCACTCTTTTGGCTTAGGTAAAAAAAGGTCTAAAAAGAAAGATCGTGTTGCTCTGAAGACAACTCAGGAGTACATTGCATGATCAATGAAGGGAAATAGGCCTTAAAAGGACTGATCAAAACTGCAGGATATGACACTATTCCTTGGACTATTTCAGAGAAACATAGATGTTCAATCTTGTGGGCACTCAGGGAAATAACAGGATGAATCTAGAATGTCACTCCAAACAAGCCACAAGAACTGAAAATGACAGAGTAGTGATTTAATTCTACTCCATCTTTAAAAATTTAAGTTCTCATGGTTTTGACACGTTTTATTTGCCTGGCATTCTTGATTTTTATTTGCCTGGCATTCCTGAAAAGTCACATTTTCCTCAGTGTTGCTGTGTGGACAGCAGCAATGGCTCCTATGTAGAGCTACCAAGCAAATATGCCAGCTCCAGCACTTTTAGCAATGCCAGGCTCTAAGAGCCACAGATCAGATTATATTAGTCTGCAATATGCTGCTTCTTTCCCAGATGGTATTTAGGGGACTTAGAGCAGAAACAAGGACAGAAATTAAGGATACAAGTGATTAGTCAGTGAAGAAGGAGACTGTTCAGAACAAAGGTGACATCTGGCTGCTGCTGCAAACGGCTGAGGCGATAAACAGTGCTGTTAGGGATAAAGAACACTAAGCAAAGTTTTACTAGTTTCACTGCTCATTTAAACTTGTCTTAAAGTTTTCTAGCTAACAACAATTAAAACTGGGGATCTGGACTCACTATCACATCATTGACTCTGAAGATAATACTTTCTAAGCCAGAGCTGTTGCCAGAAGACTTCCAGGCACAGTCTCATCTTTCCTTGATACAACTGTGCAATGAGCTGGATCAAGGAAGCAATGTGTCCAAAATGAAGGGTGGGAATTAAAAAACCCAATCAAAGTCATTCAGCTGTCTGAATTGTTTTTAACTGGTCCAGTTACTTAATTGGGGTCATCATGTAGATACGAGTCCCAGAACAATAATGTGGCAGGAGTGACATGACTGGCATAAACCATCCTATGTGGCTTACACCAGCATGAAAACATACCCTTTGCAAAGGCACTTCTGTTGCATCCTGGAAGATAAAACTAAACCAAATCTTTACATTTACTTACTTCTGACATATCATGCACCAGCAGGAGAGGAACACTAATGGTAGTAATGTCATGTGTGCAGCAAACTTTCAGAATATTCCTGAGTCCCATGATCGCAGGATCTCGAGCAGTTATGTTTCCAGATCTCACGTTATCATCCACACAAAGGTGAAAAGCAACATGAATTTCAGAAAGATTTGAATGGCGTGTGATGTAGAATTCTCCTAAAAAAATATATAAACCAAGAAGACAAAAATATCGTGCTAACGATGTGTACTAAAATACAATTGTTAGGCAATGTAAGGATAGGGTCATTAAGACAAAAGGCACATACAAATATGCAACACAGATCAGAACACACACGAGATTAAAAAAAAAAGAAACCAACTGATCTATAATCTCTTGGGTGATCTTTGTTTTACATTCATCCTAGAGTCACTTCCCTGCTTTGATGAGTTTCACTGGCATCACAGACACCTGCTGTAATAAGACATAACAGTGCCAGTACAGGCGGATATGATCTATATATAGAGGACACAGAAAAACAAACACAGAGGAGGTGTCATACTCAAAATACAAAATGTAAGCACTGAACTGCAGACAGATGTGGGAGGCGGAAACACCAAAAATGGATGGGTTGAAATAAAGGATGCAAAAGGTCTGCAGAAAAAAAATACCGTGGGTTACATAACAGCTGAGATACATCATGGAAGATAAAGGGATCGATGATCATTAGAATTTAAAATAATTTATGGTTAATGGGAAGATTAAAGAGTTGTTAGCAAGAAGTCACCAAGACATCTTGCTGGGGGTATTTTTGGACTTGGTAAAGAGTAAGAGGTAGTGAAATTCAAGTTGCTCCACCTCTACCTTTCTGATGGAGATCAAAAGGCTGTAGAGAGTTGACAAAAGGCAGGTATGTGCTATTGCTGGCTCAGGCAACAGATAAACATCTTTCTTCAAGCCTATTCTCACTGGTCATTTAAGCTAAGATACTACCTTCGTAGTTAATCCTCAGCAACGATCACCCAAGAGTAATAATACACAAACTACTGCAGCAAGATTCACCCAGGTTTATCTGTTAAGAACCCAAACTGATTTATAATTCACTTATACTAACAGGAACTAAGATAAGCATCAACATGATTTTAAGAAGACCCTTTATTCAACCATGGGTTCTATGGATTTAATTCCTCCCTTCCTTTCAACTGCATATTCACCTTCAAATTCCACAGCTTTCCTTACTAAAAGTCATAATGTATACAGAAGATACTTCCTCTTTGAGAAAAGTGGTGTTATAGTTTATGAAAGTTAAAAACCACATTCTAAAATGTTTTGCTGTATCTCAGCAGTGACAGATACACAATTATTTTCAAAAGTAA
The DNA here is from genome assembly GCA_025447755.1 of Corythornis vintsioides. Classification (NCBI taxonomy): domain Eukaryota; kingdom Metazoa; phylum Chordata; class Aves; order Coraciiformes; family Alcedinidae; genus Corythornis; species Corythornis vintsioides. Next base: position 7,887 of record JAOEGS010009140.1, on the reverse strand, counting down.
AACTGTTCACCAATATTTGTTTCACCTTTTCCAAGATGCTCAAAGATCTCTCTTTCACCCTCAAATTCTAAAAAGACATTTTAGGAATAACAAAGTTAAGTAATCTGCCCCAAGTCACATGATGCAGTGGCAAAGCTGGGAATAGAAACCAGATGTCCTGACACCCAGTTCTCTGCTTTAGCCACAAGAATATCCTTCTCCTCTGATTGAGGTCAACACAGGTTTAGTTTATAATTTCTGTTCTGACTTTATAGCTAAAAATGTGCACCTATAAAACACAATATCCTTTAAGAAGGGGGGATGGGGGTGTGTGTATGCAACAGAACTCACCCGGAAAAATATTTGACTGGCTTCGTTCAGTATTCTTTAATTTATCTTCATTTCCACTATTTTTGTTTTCTGTACATAAATACATAGCACAAATATTAAACATATAATCTATTAACTAAGCTTTGGCATTTACATTTGAGGTACTGAGCTGATATCTGGCTTGAATTTTTACCACAAAGTTATCATTAAGTCCACCAAAAGCAGGAAAACAGAAAATGGTTTTGCTGTCTTCAATAGACACTGAACTGAATCCTAACTCAAATCAATTGCTTTCTTACTTAATCATCCTGAAATACCTCTTCAACTGGACAAAAGAAAACACTATATTCTTGGACATAATACTAAAATTTCCAAATTGCCTCCACAACTACATAGTACTTTGCCATTGTTTTTTAAATAGCTTAACTATTTTTAACAGATTTGTTCCTAGCATTAAAAGAAGTTTTTCAAAGTGATTTACATAAATCAGCCAGTATAAAACCCATTTTCAGTATCTTCCTCACTACATCAATATGCATGTTCCTAAGAAAACTTGTTTCCCTACGTACTCTTAGGAATCTATTCATGTTACTGACACATTTAAATCACAGAAGTAGCTCTCTGCAAGAAAAAACAAAGTTTCATGATGTACAAGTACTGCCTTAACACAGTGTGGTCAGAAAATGTCACAGCCATTTGTAAATATAACTGCAAAGTAAAACATTCACAAGGATTTGGTCAGCACTACAAAATATACACAGTCAATTTATTACTCAATTTTGTGTTCACTTTTAAGGAAGGGAAAATCTAACTTCTCATCTGCAATTTTTAAAGCTCGGCATTTAAATAGAAATAAATAAAGTCAGATAAAGTCTATACTGCTAAGGGTAATTTAAACTGCAGAGGAAAGCACTTCTGATGCTGTTCAAGTGTGATCAGAACCTAAGGACTTAGCCTTATTTTTTAAATAGGGTATGTCAGTTATGGCAGCAAAGACACCAGCACCAGGTGGATGTGCTGTCTATGAAGAGGTAATTTCATGCAAACTTCTCAGAGTTTATCAATAAACTCAAACATTCCATTTTACAGATCAGGTAACTGAAGAGTGGAATCAAATTGCCCATATCATAAACATTCAGATGACCACTATTCTAGTTCAAGGAAAGTAATTTTGGTTGTCACTGACCATGATGTCTTTTCGACTTACTGCTACGTTGTGCTCTGGCCTTAAGTACAACCTTCTGGACAATTTCAAGCTGTTCTTGAATTCCAGGAAAATGGAAATCTGTGCATTCTTGGCAAACAGTTGCAAAATCTAGTAAAAAAATAAAATCTATGTCATGAGGCTGCGCTTAGTAAGTCTACATAACTTTGCTCTACTGTTCAAGCAAGGCCAGTTACAAAGACAACCTCCCCTCAACAAAAAAAACCAAACAAACAAACAAACCAAAGCCTTGCTCTATTCCTCTTTAAATTCTGAAAAACATTATGACAGAGACAAAGCATTTTTTGAAATAAATTAATTGCTTGGGAAAAAAAAGCAACCAACCAACAACAAAAAATCTAAATAAAAAACCAAACTTAAGTTTTGTTGCTCTCAAAAAAACCCCCAAAACAAAAACAAACAAAACACCAAAGTAACAGCAAAATGTCTCTAGTAAATTTTCATTTTACAGGGAACATTTTTTCTAAGAGAAGACAACAAGTTTTAAAGTTACATTTGTTTTCACTGACATGATATATACCCCATTAGGAGACTCACCTCTTTTGATGCCACTGTATGAGCTGATACGGTTATCTACCAATAAAACCAGGCCACAGAGAGAAGTTGAATAGAGAGACATTGCAGTTTGAAGCCTGTGAAGTTTGACTCCACTTCGATGATTGCGCTTATGTTTACAGAAATCCAGCATATCAGCTCTTAGTAACCTCAGGTTATGCATGGTCTTCAACTGAGCTCCTGTGCAGAACACATTTGATTTCAATACCCACAGTAAAAAAGGAAACTCAGGATTGTTACTAACGTGCAAGGATCAAAGTGCTCCCCTAAGTTTTATGGAAAAAAAAAAGATTTAGAATATATAATCCGTAACATTCGAAGAAAATTCTCAACTATACAGTCTGCTTTACATGCGTATCAGCAATTTACAAGCACTTTCACATGTTGTGATAAAGCAAGGCCTATATGTACCTGAAATGAGCCTTGTTCCCTACTATGTCCATAGAGGAAACACTAATGCAGTCTAAACAGACAGCATAAGAAGCCTCTATTGCATAAATAAAAAGTAAAACTTCTAAGTATCAATTTTTATGTTAATTGGTTGAGGAAATTGAATTTAATACACACATTTTTTACCAAACATAAGTTAAAATATAATTTTTATTAGTTATGTGTTTTAATGTTAGTGTGCATTTCTACAGGTAGGGTGAATAAAAACTTGCTTCTAAACTATTTTCCATTAAGTATATTTCAGGTAGCTGATAGTTTGATACAGTTTATAGTGTACTTTACTTCTCTAACATATATAAAGACCAAACAGAAAACAAATACAATCTGTCTCTATTATATACATTGACAGTTAAATACTGTAAATAATACATGGCTTAGATACATTATTTGTTAGCATCTGTTATTATATTTGGTTTTGGTGTCAGTTTACTTACCCAAGTGAATAGTAAAACTTTCTTCTAACAGCCTTTGTTCTTCATAAATTCTTTCATTGCCTTCTACAGATTCCCTCAGTTGGCCAGGCTGAACCTTAATTTCATCACTGAAATAATGAGAAATGTACTGAAATAGTTTATTCTAATTTTCATTCAAGAGCAACAATATTTTGTGAAAGCTGCCAGAAGTTTTCTCAGATAGTCTGTGGAAATCTAGAGACTAAACCTATAGGAATGAACTCCACTGATTTGAGGTTTTACCTCTGGCACATGCAATACCCTGAACACCAGTAGGAAAAGTAGACTCCATTGTTAGATTTACATTACCTAGCTCATTTGTAAAGCATTCAGAGACTGAGAAATAAAAATGCCTAGTTATAACATAATAAGAATGTGGGAATAAAAGAAAAACAAAACAACCAACAACAATTAAAAAAACCAACCTAACCAAACAAAGAAAATGAACAAACCAACAAACAACGTATTTTTGAATCAAAGATTATGTAAAAGCAAAACCTTTGAATTACTACAGATGGAAGTACCATAGAGGAATTACATACCTGATTGAGCTGTTGTTGGGATTCTTTAGGTCCTGATGAAGCTTTATCACCCATTCCTGATATTCCTGCTTCTGGATAGCAGTGGACTGTTTTAATTCATTGGTCCATTTGTTCTCCAAATCCTAACCATCAAGTGATAATTTGAGTGTTTTGGGTTTTCTTTTTAAGACAATTAGTTACATGATGTATTTATAGGTGACCAAACATAGTTTACCTGCTGAGATTCAAAATGCTGAGCTGCTAACGAATTTACATCTTGGTCTGTTAGAGATTTCCCTAGCTCCTGCATCACCTTATCCATTTCAGCTCCTTGTCTGAAAGAGAAGCAAAAAATAGAGATTTACAATAAGCAACACTTTTAAAGAACTGGCAGAAAAACACCCTCTGTCATTGATACAGTTACTGATACAATGATCCATTCTATCAGTCAGATATTAATGCTCATCACAAGAAGAGATACAACTGAACACAAAGCTGAAAAATACACCATGCAATACTTTGCCTGCACATCTTGGAATTGTAATTCATACAGTTCAAGTCTGCTCTCACAGATGTTCAGAAGAGGGTACAACAGCATATCTGGATACTCTAATATAGCACTTCACTATCCTTATCACTAGAAGAGCTTTTGAAATGGGCCTACTCTGTCCCTTGTTTTCCTTCCCCCCACAGTAAAACACGTGCAGGTAAGCAGACAGGTAAACAGTAGGAAGTAAACATACCTATTTTTAATAGACAGATGAGCTCCCAGCTTAAACTACATTCAACAAGGCAACCTGGAGTTAAAGGGTTGCCCTGCTCTCATCAGTGCATCCAATTCCTCATCCCTTCTTAGACTTCTTAATCCCTGGTTTTGCTTACTCTCTCACATTCAGCCCTTTCATCGGGAAGGAATCAATTCAACCTGATACAGATTTGACAATGAATACCCACAGAAAGAATTTGAGTTGAAGCTCAGTGATTCCAAGTCAGATCCTGTGTAAAAAAACCAGCATCTACACTCATCTAGGAAAGTCTCAGCTGCCACTGACATACTGAATTTCTTGATTATGACAAAAATATACAATAAATTCCACCAGCCTCAATATGCAGCTGTATCACATCAGAGCCCTATAACATTACTGCCTTTAGGATTAAATGCTTGTTCTTCGACATGCATACCTGAGCAGGATCAATAAGCAGCAAAAATGTTTCCTAACATATTACTGGCAATATTTGTCCCCAGATTAGAAATATTCAGCCTAGAAGAAACTATATAAACCAATATGCATTGTATAATGTGATCGTAAACACACACAACTCAAGCACGATATTGCCACTTATAAAGCTAAAACAGACCTACTCAGAATATTGTCATCTCACAAGCATCTATAGTACTTAGTAGGTATTCCATATCTATAATTATGTGTATTCATTTTCTTTAACCCAATCCCCTAAAAAAAACCAAACCACAACCAACAAAACAAAAAGCCAAACAGCAACAAAACAAACAAACCCAAACGGAAATAAAACCCCACATTGTACGTGTTCCCTCTTGTGGGCAAAGCCACCATCTGCACCTGTTCAAACTTCTCAGAAACCTGGGATCCCTCACAAGGCTTTCCTAAATTTCAAATTCAACAGTTTCTGATTTAAAGTAGTCTCAAGTCTTTTGCTCATTTTTTCATATACTTTATCTGCTAGATATCATAAGCACTTAGCTTGATACACCATTTGCAATGTGGATAGAATGATGGAAATCAAACCTTACATTACTTTAAGGGCCTTAGATTTCATTCCTTTCAGTGACTGAGGACATTATAAGATAGCGGAGCCTAACGATATAGGCTAAGGACTATATGACTTTAAAGAGAGAAACATTAAAATAGGGTTTACTTAGACTTATACAAATGCACACACATCCCATGATTTGTGTACATCCAATAAGCATGCACTCCTATTTAATAAGATACATAACAAAACAAACAAGCAAACAAAAGGAATACCTTTCCCGAAGTTTTTTCAGTTCCACATCTCTTTCACTTATTAATTCTGAGATGCTAACAAAATAATTGTGCTCTAGGTTTAACAGCATTTCAGAAGCGGGAGAATGTATCAGATCATGATAAACATCTGCAAAATCTTCATCCCAGCTGGTTTCTTCAGGTTTTGCATATTCTAATGTTGTCTAAAAATTATAAGATATTTTAAAGCATATGGTACCTTTTAGAACATAACAGTGGTGCAAAACCAACTGGACATACAGACTGTTGCACAACCTTCAACATATATGAATTACCTTTCCTAATCTATGCTTTCTTCTGCTTTAACATATCCTCCCTTACCATATTATTTCTTTTTCATAACAACTAACAGCAGAAACATCAAAGTTTTGACTACGGTGAGGAATTGCCCATTTTCAGCCATGACCAACTTGGAAAGAACAATAATATCTAACATATTTGCAATTGAAGAATTTTAGAGAGGGCCCAAAATACCAGCTGTGCAAACAAAATTGTTTTGCTAGAAAGCATGACTAACCACTGATATCACCATATTTTGATCATCGCCACTCATTTAAGAAAAGGCATTTTTACCAAACAAAGAATGGCACAAATGTAACAGCTTGCAAGCTCCTTTACATTGGAACACTCCTTACATTTGCAACCGTTACCACAAGATTCATCAGACAAACTGAGATTGCATCAAGATGACCAGAGTCCTGAAGTGCAGGCTAAGAAATGTCAAGAACTGAGCTAATCCTAACCCCTGCACTCAGGCTAAACTGTTCATAGAATCACTAGCACAGAAGACTGCAAACGCTTTCAATGATTGATCACATCCCCATGCTCACACAATACAGACTTTTTCTTAAAGGTTAAGCTAATTTCAATTCATTGATGTTCATAAAGGTAGATTATTTTCTTCCAATTCTCACTGTAACAGATGTGAGGTTTGGATTTTTCCACAACATTCTTCTATATTCCATGACAAGAAAGTTCAATGCTATGAACTCTTCCTCAAATGCTACAGTTTCTCTCATTCTGTTTTTCCTCTTCCCTAGGATTCCTCTAGTTCTTTTGTATTCCTCTGTTTTGATGATCATATGCAAAACTGGACACATTATTCCAGCTAAAGCCTCAGCATTGCAAAATGATGTAAAATAGTAACATGAACTCAGAAAACGAGCTGAGAAGTCTCCCAGCTACACACTTTGGAATCTTCATTGCTACTACTATGATTTAGGAGAGAAGTACCACTTTACTATCTCTTGCTTTGACTTTAATACACTAAAACCCTTATATCTGTTTCTTTTTTTAGCATAACACAAGCTATTTACCTCGCAATTTTCTGTCTTTTAACTCAAGTAAATCCAGAAAAAAACCGACTAAGAACTTTAAGGATGAAGACTTAATGATCACTTTCAAAAGAAAAAAAAAAGAAAAAAAAAAGAAAAAAGAAAAAGAAAAAATAAAAAGAAAATAAAAGGAAAAAGAAAAAAAAAAGAAAAAAAAAGGAAAAAGAAAAAAGATTTTAAAAAATTGGAAAAAAAAAAGAAAAAAAAAAAAAGAAAAGAAAAAGCCCCAACACTACAGGTGAATACTGGTGTCATTTTGCATCTTCACAATATGATTCTGTCTGTACATGCACACATACTCACACAAAGCCAGTCTTGAATATTAACTTTTCAGCCTTATCTTACCTCTTTATAAGCTTTAGCCCAAGTATCTGCCAGCTGGTTTATGTCTACTTTTCCTGATTTCACTGCTTCCAGAGCCATTTCAGCTTCTCTATCGTAATCTTTTATAGTTTCCTCTTCTATGAACTTATTAAGAGATTGCTTCAGGTCTAAAGAAGAGAATGGTCCACTGATATAACCATGTTAAGTGGAAATATCAATAATCAAGCTAGAAAATATACAAAATTTGTCTTAAAACAGTTGTGGACATGGATATATGACACTAATTCAGAGAAATTAGTTCTTACCATTTTCTATAAAGCATGGCAGATTGTGCAGAAGCATGAGACGTCCATGCAAATGACTAATATTCTCTTGCACAGGGAATTTGAGGGGCACAGTAAGCACTAGATGTTTATTTCCAGCACTGAATTTGTACACATAGTCTCTTTCCCTAGTGCAAGTCTTTCCTTTATCAGGCTTCATCTTCTTGAGTTCATGTCCTGCATTAGAAATGAAAACATCATGAGTTACATTCTTGTAAAATCATAAGCCAAAAGCACTAATTAAATAAATAGATTTGTTAATAGTTAAACAGCTTCTGATATTAAAAAGAAGCTTCCTGATCTATTGCACCCCTCTGATTATTATCCCTTAGTAATTTTTCAGGTGGGCCATGATGAGATTTCTGAGAGT
>JAOEGS010009138.1:59020-74664 GCA_025447755.1 Corythornis vintsioides | reverse complement strand
TTTTTTGTGGGAAACATCCTCCAAATAGACTTCTGGGAGATGTCAGGCTGACAATTTCTATAGCGGTTACAATGGAAAGCTGCACATAATGGAAGCAAAAGAGAAAGGTGAACTAAGCTCAGAGAGCAGTTTTAATTGTACATGTTTAAAAACAGCAAGGCAGCATCTTGCATCAAAAGCTCTCTGGGGCTGGCAGCTTGTGCCAGCTCTGCCATTGACATCTTAAGTGTTTTGGAGCGATTACTTTTCCTTTGTGAGCCTCATTTTTTCCTATCTGTAAAATGGAAAATAGGAAACAAAGCTGGTTGTTGACACAAACACATGCAAGTTCCCTGTTATTAGCCCATCAGTCAAGGACTTGAGAGATTAGTTTCACCACACTGCTGTAAGCATGCTTCTTATAAGCAGGTCACAGAGGCCCCTGTTCAGACTAGCTCCTCTGGCACCAAAGAAACTCTTGGAGTTTGCTGTGGTGTCTAAAATCAACAGAATGGTGACTAAGAAGCTACTGTAGGGCTTAACTTAGGTGTTGTCCACATTTCTTTACACCAGCTGGTATGTAGGAATTTTCCAATATAATCCCTCTGTCATACTGGAAGATGCTGGTGAGTTGAGTATATTAATGATTGAAACTAGTAGGAGTACAGGCAGAGAAATGACTCTGTGAGAAACAAAATTCATTAAGATTAGATCACACAGCATTTGTTATTGTTCTGTATGTAATTTACTATAATAACTCTTAGTTCACAACAAATGCATCTTTTATAAAAGTTTAATTAATATTATTATCTCTGAAATGAAGATGGGGAAAGATATCAAACAGGAGGTCAGCAATAGGTTAGGGAACAGAAGTCAGATTTTATCGGGTATCTTTGCCATGGGATTTGACCAATAGCAAACTGTAACTGAACCATGGACAGAACAAGCCTATTATGAACATGAACACGATGTGTTACAGTTGGCTACACACACCTCTGGAGAAAATCTTATTGATCTGCTGGAGAGGAAGATAACATCTTAATAACCATTTAATTAAAACAAACTGAATATGAACCAATTACAAATGAAAATGTAGAGTGTGACTAAAAATAATTGTCAGAAAATATCTTTCTGTCCAGTTTCAGAGCAGACATCTGCAGTAAATGCCATCAGCTAGCAAAATATAAAATTTTTAATTGAACAAAGATTATTTTCTCTTCTATTAAAGTTGGAGGAAATTATTGTATTTTATTTGCACATAACTTTATTGGTTTCATACCTGTTAAATTGCCTGGGAATTTTATGTAAAATGGATCAAACAAAAAAATCCAGTAGATTATTTCTATAGCCTTCTAGAAGTAGCACAGTGCATAGTCACTAGCAAAATGCTGTCTATGCTTTGATGAATAACATTAACCAGTCCAAAACTTGTCCAAAAATAGCTGTTTACGAACTATTTGTGGTATTTCTCCTAAGCACAGGAGAAACATGTATCTCAGAGAGCAAAAAGAGTTAATTCTAAATTGTTAAGAATATTTCAAGATCCCCAGAAAATCAAACCTATTATACCTATAGGCCATGCATAAAATCAGCTCTGTCGCTTTGATGCATGTGCAGTAAAGTAGCAAAACAGAGGCCTAGGAAGCCTGTTTTTTAAATAAAAGATGTTTTACCTGACATTGTGAAGGCCTAAGAGCAAACAGGTCCTCAGCTCTACAAACAACCTCACGACTGAGGGATGCTTCAACTAACAGAAATTTTTAACCACTCTGAAGTGATGGTAAAGGTTTACCATAGCAATGTCTAAGGACCAATTCCACTGGACATTGCAGAGCCAGAACAAAGACTTTAATTTCTGTCATGTAAGAAGCCTGGTTCTGTAGGTCATGCATTAACACAGCTGACTGCAGTCAAAGGCATATCAGAGGGGGCTGTTTATTGCCTGAATTAAGACTGTCACTGGGGAGGAAACATGAAGAAATTTATCCAGTACCCTTTATCATTTATTAACTTCACTAATTCTCAATACTTATTTCTGTCACTCCAGACAGAACATATGGCCAGATGTAGCCTTCCCATCAATCAGTGCTAAACAAGTGGAAAAAAAAATATTAGTCCTCTGTATCCATGCTTCTTTTTTTTTTCTTTTTTTTTTTTATCATAGATCTATTGAGCTAGAGGAAACACCACACTACAAATACGGAGCACATTCATCAAAATTCCCACCTTTGTCATGGGTTTTTATTACTGCTGTTAAAGAAAAAGAAAGCCCGTGTTGAAAAATTTATACCATAAGAATTTAACATTTCAGGAAAATAGCTACGTCAGCTCACAACAACAGAAGCCTATTCAGAAAGGGAGATTTTCTTGCATTGTACCCTCTCTTCACTCCAGAACTACCTGATTTAACAGCTTCCAAAAGCAGCAGGGAATTTGCTGCTTTAAATTGCTTTCAGTGTGCTCCTGTGGATCACTCCTACACATGCTCAGCTGAGCAAAGGTGAAACATGTCCCAGGGGAAGGTAGCTCTAGCCATGAAATAGGGCAATTATGCTGCAGAGTGAATGCATAGTTGCCTTTAGCAGAAGATTGACTGAAGCTTCCCAAGAGCACCAGGGTCATTGTGTTATATATTAGGTCTGCCAGTTAAAGAGGGGACAGTTTTGTTTTTAGAACATGACTTGCTCTACTGAAGAAGTTCATGGGCTTCTGTATGAATTTACCACATTCTTGAACATTCACCAGGCTAGAAATGTTCTCAAGATGACAGAGCAGGATGAATCCTCATGTCAAAAATCAGATAGACCCATTGACTCTCAAAAAAGTTACAGCAGTTTAAGATATGGTCCTTATCAAATGCCATGTCATCTCATGAGACCTGCAAGACTTAAACTGGACTAAGCTCCCCTGACACCTGCATTGTGTGTGTGTGTGTGCGCGCGCGCTGTATTTAACAAAGTCTTACTAAATTTGTAAAAAAAAACCTAAAAAAATCACATTTTTGAAAGACAGATGTTTTAAATCACTGATCATAACATCTTTATCAAGACACCAGAAATTAGCATCAACCTAATTAGTTTTAAGAAATAACAGGAGAAGGGCTGGTAAACCACCATGCAGTAAATGGAAGCCACCCAGCAGGCCACTGAAGCTGAGACTTTCAAAGATGTCCATGAAGAGATATTTAAATTCTGCTGGAATTTGGCACTTTAACCTTGAGGCAAAATTTGCTTAGCGAGTCACATAGACTTTTAACTACACAGGGCCAGCCCTATTGAGTTATGCCAAGCTGACAAGCGTCAGCATGGTTTCCTACTGCCAGCAATGTCACAGCCCTCATATTGCTAAGAGCTGTATTAGCTTCTTTAGTCTGATAGAGCACCTGACATTTCAGAGCCAAAATATCCAGTGTCTTTTCCAACCAACAAGCATTTCTAAGTGAGCAACCTAAAGAGCAAGGAAGCATAGGGAACAAAAAAAACAACAACAAAAAACAAAACTGGGTGACCAACATTTGTTAAAGCTTCTTTAAACGCTTTGCTGATTCCACTGTGTATTAATCCTATAAAACATCAAGCTCCAGGCAATGAAAATGAAACAAAAGGAGCCTGAAAAGCTCCTCTGGAATCTGGCTGAAAAACTTGAAAATCACAGCCCAACATTACAAGAGAAAAGAGAGGCACAAACTGATAGTATGAGAGAGGCAATATGGCAGTGCAATCAGCAAATCAGCAACCCTTGTGCTCTGATCAAGTTCTGTCTCTGGCTCGCTGTTGGCAGAGTGGGAAAAACATAGCAGCATACAGCACAAATGTTTGATTATGCTTCTTAAAGTGTTCAGTTCAAACTCCAGCCTTGCTGCATACAGACATATTTCAGGGGCACATCCTCCCATTATCAGGAGCAAAGGAAACAGAGCTTTGAAGGTGACCAAAAATAAACTGTCTGTTAGAGAGGGAGAGATCATTATATCTTTTCAAAAAAAACCCAAGACATTAGGGGCTTTGTTTCACTTCATTTGATGTCTGATATTTGATGTCAATGCTTCAGAAAACAAAACAACTGAAGTTGTGGTTTGATTTTTTCTCTTTTTTTTTTTTTTTTTCTGTATATAATTCATTATTTTCCTTGCAGCTAGTGGCATTTTAAGAGCCTTGTCAGTTACAGGAAACAAAGTATGTTTCTGTCACCATAAATACTTTGCAAAGGCAGGAAGAGTGGCGTGCTTTATAGAAGCTCTATTTGGTTCAGAAAGACCTAGGGATCTCTATGCCAAAGACTGTCTTAAACAGCATGCGAATTCCATGTGCATTGTCCAACCCGTTAAATGTCAACAATTCCACACTGTTTTGATAAAAAGAAAAACATGCCACACACTACTAATTGAGTAAATCAATACACAGAGAAGGCTATGGAGGGAATGAAATGTTTTTGACACATACAAGCAGTTGTTTTCAATGTGCATAAGAGGAAAAAACCTGTTTGCCCTTTATGTTTTAATTAAGACAACCTCAGGAACACAGGGTAAAAGATCTTTCCTCTGCACCCTCCACACCGTTCTGCTCTTAACTCCCTGCTGTCTGACCATTAGCAGTGGTCAAAAGCTTGTGAGTACAAAAGGAGTCACTGCAGTCTACCGGAAGGGATTCAATGGCCAGACACAATCCCACCAAGCCCTGAAGACAGCCTCAGAAATTCATGAAGAGAAGTAGGTGATGGTTTATTGTTGCCATAACAGGGGCTTGCTATAAAGTGCTTTTATAGGGTCCAATCACATGAACCAGCTGAAGTCTTTGGTAATTTTTTTCAATTACAAATGTCTACATTTTCTTGGAGATTTTAAAGACTCCTTTGTCTCCCAAAAAGCATTCCAAGGATATTCGTACAAGGCTTTTGCAGCCAAAAGACTAACAAAGGCAGTAATTTAGGCAGAAATCTTTCTTCAGAACCTTTCTCTGGACTAATGAAAACCCATGAAATAGACTAAGACAACCTGCTCTGAAAGCACTTTAAGGAGCTGCACAGAAGTATGGCTTTTGACTCTTTCCAAGAGCTTTTCTTGTAATGTAAATCTCTGCTACAATGCAAAAAAAGAGTGATCTCCTCCAGCAGCTGGAGCTTTGGCTTCTATTGAGTAGCTTTTGGTGCAGTGCTTTTCTGTCCTGTTCGTGCCTCTCTAGAGGTCAGGCAGTGAGGGACCATTCCTGTGAATCGCTGTGATGTCAAACAGTAAATTGCATGTATGTGATCTGCAACTGGTTTCTCATCTCCCAGTAGAGCCATTTGCAGAGATTCATATTCCCTAAGCATGACATTGGCTTAGATTAATACATTGGAGATCTCAGCCTTCCTTCTTCATTGACCTAATTTTTAAAGTCAGTCTAGTGTGAATTGACTGGAAGCCAGTACATTATTCCAAGGACTATCATCCTCACCTGTGATCTCTTGCTTCCAGTCAGAAAATTAGATTATGAGACCCAAATCCTATTACATGATGCATGACCAAACCAGCAAGATACACTACAGAAACCAAGGAAACTAATGGCACAAAGCTACAGTGAGATAAGACCAAGATAAAACTTTCTTTTCCTCTCACCCTTCATAATTTGGGGTCTATGGGAGGATGGATGTTTAGAGCCCAGTCCTGCTCTCACTGCTGATTTAATTATTACTTATCTGTGAAAACCTGTGGAGCATTACCTACAAAAGAGAGTCTGCCCCCATCAATGTCTAGAGTCCTGGTGTTGATACATATGCACATATAACACTCGGTGCCCTGAGACCCATTCAGAGTGTCTGTGGCTGCCAAGGATTCTTGACTGTTCCGGAGGGACATCATCATCTTTTAATTACTTACACTTTCCCTCAAGTCAAACCCTGAAGTGCTGATTCCTTTTAAGAACAGATTCAATACCTTAATCAATAGACACAGGTAACACCAAAACTTTCCCAATCTTTGCTCTTTACAGCCTGGTAAATCCAATTGCTTGCTACAATTCAGCTGAAGTATGACTCCCTGTATCTGAGGGCAACAAAATTTGTTATTGTCCTGAACAAGTTTTGATCCTGAAGAGACCAGAACAGGCAGAGTCTGTTTTGTGGTAATTTTCTGTCCACATTGGAAGAGGAAGGTAATCTACCAACACATTAAATGTCTTTGCTTCAGGAGTATTACATATGAAACACTATGGAACATTCATGAATGTGGTCAAGAACCCAAACCTCTGTTTTCTAGAGGGTAATTTCAATTCTTTACGTGCTAGACAGAAAGCTTAACTAGTCAAGCATCACACAGAAAAACAGTGGCAAAACCATTTACACTCTCTCGTGTCTACATGACACCAAAGAAGAAACAATCCTGTTGACCTGATGCAGCTAACAGTAACCATCAAGCATGTGGTTGTCCTGCTGACAAAAAAAGATCAAGCTTCCACAAGTATAATGAGTTAACCCCATTGCACTGTAGATGCTTAAGCACTTTCATCTCTGCTTGTGTTATTAAAAATTATCATTTAATGTCTCCTTTAGATTACTTTTTAAATGAAGACTTAATACATCAGATAAGTTATAAATTAGATATAGCTTCAACAGAGTAATCTGAGTAACATGCATCATGTCTTCTGAAGAGGTCAGCTGATTAACATCTCAATATAACATGTTCCAGCAATGTGCTTCTGAGTAGAAGGCCATGAGTAAGCAAAAAAACCCAAACCAAACAAACAACTGAGAAGATCCAAATATTCCAGTATTTTCATACCCTGGGATACAATACAAAATTGTTATGTATTAAGGACAGAAATATTGTAAGGGGCCTCAGTTAGGAGTAGAGGCAAGGATATAAACTTTTACAACTGTGATTAGCACATCCTGGAGGAGGCAAATGTTTTGTGGGGCCTCAGGTAAGAACTCAATCAGCTGTGACTGGCATCCTGGAAAAGCGTATAGACTAGCCAGTTAGGAAGGAAACTATGGACAGAGGGATTGGCTAAGATGTTACTTTATATGGAAGGAAGCCTCAAAGTTCATGGAATAGACACTATAAGGACCCTTGTCAACAACCACTAGGGATCACCAGAGACCACCATATACCCCCAGGGCACTCCTTTGTAGATCTGGCTGCATGCATAATAATTATACATGTAATTAGCTCCTGGAAATAGAATGAATATATATAATATTTCCAGGAAAACTAATGCCTGTGTATGTAAAGGTGGGATATAAACTTGGACAAGTGCCAGCACAGTATGAACAATAAATACATGGAACTATTCGTCATGAATCCAGCACTGCAATAAAGAAGCACCTGCTTTCTAATGCTAAATTAAGCATTAGAGTTCTTAATTTAATTAAGTTGATCCTGCTCTGGCAGGGGGGTTGGACTAGATGATCTTCTAGGTCCCTTCCAACCCCTAACATTCTGTGATTCTGTGAAGTTTTGGTAACAAAATGAGAGGTAATCAAAGAATTACAGAAAATACAGTTAGCAAAAAACCTTGTCTAATCTATTACTATACCCTCAGGAATGACCATTTTAATCTAAACCAATCCCAATAGATCTTCATTTTTCTTAAGGGTATTAAAAATGACATGCTTCAAATTATTTAGAAACATATTCTTCAAAAGTTTTTGTAAGTGAAAAGTTACATACACACCCTTTGAAGAAATGTTCCCTTCTGTAATATTTCCAACATTTTATACTTCCACTGAAGACTAGCATCTTTGTTTCAGAGTTGTTTCAGAGCTAGAGTCAGAATTTGGAGCATTCAGTTTGTAACCTTGAAGTCCCTCACTCCACCTTTGTTTGCTTCTACAAATAGTTTCAGTGGTGCATACTCAAATGTTCAAGTGATACTGGAAACCTCATACGAAAGACTGTAAGAGTGAATTATTCCTCTGTTCATGACAAACATTTCTTCTTGTTTTTTTTTCAATGAGGTTCATTAGAAACTTCCCTTATACCATTGCTTACTTCCCCATATAAACATCTGGCACTGAACAAATACCTTAGAAGAGTAACAAGGAAAAAAGTAAACAGCCAATTCTCAGGGCAGTGCTCTGGATACAAAGTGGACATTGCTATTTTGTACCGTTCAAGAACATAATCCTTAATTCGTGAAATTATTCAGTATATTACAGTCCTATTTCTATTTTTCTTACTGTCTGAGAGCCAAATGGCTTCTTCCATACTGAATGCTAGCACAGAGGGGAAATTAATTTAGCTACTTTTGAGCAAGATCAAATATTTGCCATCCTAATTGGGCATAGTTACAAAAATTATGAAAGACTTCATAAAGCATTCTGCTGTTACCTCTTCTCTCATCCCAGTGAATTCAATGCTTGTATTTCTCCCCTTCTATTTATTTTACTTGATAATGGAAATGAGAAGTAGGAGGAGCCCAGGCTAAAATTTTAAGGAGGTGTCTCTTATCAAACACTGCTGTGCAGTGTCTCTGAAGAACTCCAGAATTTAGGAGCTGGCACCCTGAGGATAAGAAATGACAGTGAACAATGCTGTGTTTTACATACTAAAGGGTTACAGGAAAGCTACTGAGAAGAAAATTAATTTCATTTCTTTTTCTTTTGTACATTTTAAGGTTTAGCACAGACTATATTGTGCTTGCAGCCATGTACTTTGATTGAATTGAATCTCATAAGCTAAGCAGGGTTAAAACTTGAGTGGGGCAGAAGTTTTTTAGTCAAAACCTGTATTTAAAAGAATCTGACAATCCTAAATTTTTTTGTTTTGTTTTCAGAAGAAGCATATCTTGATGAGACTGGGATTTCTGGTTGACATCTAGACTAGATGTGCATGCAGCCCAACACACCTCATTCTACCAGTGAGACACGTGGGAAATCTGTGCTGATTACTCTGTGTCCATTTCAGACCTGGATCTATTGTTTTTGTAGTAGGTAAATTCTTCAACTACTGGCCTGAGGAATCAGCATAGGGATTGTCCAATTCTTCATACAAAGAAAGGAGTCTGAGAAGCATAGACATGGAAACTATGTCCTCACAATCACATCATATCTAGGGGACACCAAAGCTGAGATCCTTGTGGCAGCTGAAACCTTTGACCTAAAGCCTTGCAAGCTTTTGTCACAAGGTCTGAAATGTTGTGCAGGTGGGGGAATCTTTCTTTCCTGCCCATTACACACACCTCTTTCCACCAGATTATGGTGATAATTCTTCACCAATATATTTAGACAGTTCTCAAAGCAGAAAATTTTTAAGTTTTCTAAAAATGCAGTGGAATAAAGAAACTACCTAATCAAATCCAACTAGAAACTATCCACCATCTTCAATCATAACTGCTTCTAACAACTATGGAGATTCTGAAGGTAATCTAATGGCTTCTAAACTAAGTATTTGGTAGAAGTGAATTGTCCTATGATTGAGAGATAAAAGTTAAGATAATCAATCCTGCACTGATTGAAAGAAGCAGGGCTTAAGCCTTCCTTTCCTAAACAGATTTTAACCCTCTGAACCACAGATCTTCTAAGTTTCCTACAATTTTTACTTGTTCTTTCATAGCCTTAACTCACAGAAGTCTGATGGAGTCACACGCACTGCTCGACTACTACTATATTCAGCACTATCAGATTTTCATTAGCTCATGTTGGGTGTATTTCTGAGGGGTGGAATGGGGAATTAAAAAAGAAAAAAATTAAATACAACATATACTCAAAGTTTTTTAATAGAAAAATAACTTTTTTTTTTTGGTGGGAATATTTTTATGCAAGCCAGAGAGATAGAAAAATTAAAACAAACCAACCCCACATCTTAAGTGCTGGAACAATCCTTCAGTATTTTTCAAAACTGAATTTTTTTTTCTGAAACAGTACTTCTCAGGTTGCATTTTAATGTTTGATTTTTCACTGGCTCTAGTCAGTGGGTCCATCTGCAAAAATGCTTGGGATTGAGAGGAAAAGCCTATGTATATGGTATTATTACATACATACTTCTTAAAAGAGGCAAATTCTAAAGGCACCTCCAGCATGTCAATGCTATTTCTTCTAGAACATAAATTAATCTAAAGTTTAAAAATCATCTTCCCTATTCTGTGATTGTGAATCACTTTCTATGTGTTCAAAGTTTAGAAATACATATATAATTTACTTGAAGTGTTATATTTAGACTTAATTGTAAGCTTCAAAATTCCAAAAAGCTGCTTTAGAAAGAAATGAGTGAACTGATTTGGAAACTATAGGCATCACTACCCACCCTTGTTAGCTGACATGGTATATAGAATTAGAGATTTTATCAGAAAACATTTTAATCCACCCATTAAAGGTAACAGAAAGAGGCTTCAGCAAAACTTGTCTTCTTTCTTGTTAACCATAAAGTGCCCTTTACAAAGCATTCTCATCAGTAGAAGACATCTAAAAGCTGAGTAACATACTACAAGCCAACATATAATTCCATTCAACAGCCTGCTTCTTAAACACAAAACAGTAACTGTGCTTCAGATTATTAGGCAGTTACATTACTAAACCTGTTGAGGTTTGGAAGTACTCAGGACAATCAATACATTTCTATCTATATTCATTGATTTGAAAATTCCTCAACTGGGGAGTTGGTTGGAAGAAAAACTGATTTCAGTTCACTGTGTCTATTTGTTTTGTTCTCATTTTTGCCAAATCAAGAAACACTGAAGCAGCTAGAGGGAAACTATTTTTTAGATATTCAGTAACTAAGAAGATAAGAGAAGCTCAATTGATGACATATCTGAGGCACTGTAAACGTCCATGGAAACACTCTTACATCATGGAAATGGTGAGATTATCTAACAGTTTAGATTTCAAGGAACACTGATTAAAATGAATAGCATTATTTTTCTTTTGATCCAGCAGTCAGGGACAGTTAGTGCAGCTCAGCTGACATGCAGTAACTCAACACAGTAATCCATGAGGCCATATACCTCACAGCCACATCGCAGGTTGTATAAATCATCATGTTGGAGAAATTCTCACATCACCAGCACAAGGCAACTGAAAATCCAGTCTCCAGTGTGCAGATCTGGACCTGAACTCCAGGTCTACAAAAAAAGCCCAGGCTTCTAACATCTGTGGGAGAAGCAACTGCAATGTAGCTCAGCAGTAGCTTCTGCTTCTGATCCCTCAGGCTCTTTGTGCAAACATACCCCACATGAAATAACTGAAGTTACAACCACCATCCATCTGCAAGCTACATACATCTCACCAGCTTCTTATAAAACAGCAAATCCTGGGGCCAGCTGTGAAATGCTGTCTCCCAGGTCAGGTAGTCACTATGCCTTTTGACATAAACCAACCAACTTTTCATTAAAATAAGCAATTTACATAGCATTCTTCCCTGCAAGAAGAGAAGGTGCACAGCATCCCTCAGTTGCTCTGGCTTTCACTGCTGGATAATTATTCATTTGCAGTTTATCAGCTAATTATACATACTTTATTTAATGGCTAGTAATTAGACAAGCCTCCTCTGGTCCTTCTGCTCTGATAGGAAGACTTTTCTGTTTTGCTCCTCATGCCATCAACTTTAGAGGTTAAAGACCCCTATACATCTGGTTGCTATTGGTCACAGAAGGCAGACTCATTCTTCATGAGATGTTACAGGTCTCCCTAATAATTCTCTGTTAATTCTACCAGTTATTTCCTTCAGAGCTGATAAATATTGACCTTGGTTTGTTCAAGAATGTGTGAAAGCAGCTTTTGTTTTGATGTGTAGGTTAAAAATTACCAGGTATACAAAAGGCAATATGAAGACCAATTCACTGTTAATTTTTCCATGGAAAGAGGCCAGTATATGGGCCTCCTGCTGCAGCACTCAGCCTGGATATGAAGCACCACTGAGATGCCCCTGTGAGACAGCATGCGAGGCTCAAAATACATCAACATGGCAGAGACATCCGGATATGGCTAGATGCATGGAACGTTAATTTGGCACAGATGGCTGGAAGGAATGAGACTTCAGGCAGGAATATTGACAGCAGTTACATTTGTGGAGAACAGGCTTTGAATTTATTGCCAGCAGTGTTTACAAAGGAAACCTCAGCCTTAGATTATGCTCATATTGTTGAGGATGAGACTTAACTATGGCCCATTGCATCATGGGAATGCTTGGAAAAGAGGGGGTGAATCAGCAGGTGGCATGGATGCAGCAGACATAAAGTAAGGTTCTTTAAGCTTCCAAATTGACCTCGTTGTTCTGGATTTTTTTCAAGACCTGACACTTATTTCTCTAATCTAAGGCCACTTTCTGAATGAGGGCATCCATGTGCATTTAAGAGGCTAATTTATTCCATTAGCTGATATGCTGTACCTCCTCCTGAGTTTACTTCTGTAGACTTGCTCTGTCCCAGGTATTTATTGCTAAGGAACCTTTAAACTTTCTAGCCTCTAAACACTATAAATAGGTATTTACATATACTTTTAATAAGTGTGGACTTCTAAAACTTTGATCTCTAAATCAAACACTTGCATCTCTAACCCATCTTTAGAGTTATACTTCTAACCACCATGGATTTTGAAAATGGATTCATTCTAGAATGGAGAGGAAACTTAAACATACCACTCTTACCCCATCTGTGACCTGCACTAGCTGAATTGCCCTACATGAGTGGTAAATAATCTGCTAAACTTTTTATGATGGAAACATTTATTTCTCACTTGAGGCAAACAAGCTTTTGGAAACAATCCTAAATCAGCCAGACGGCTACAGCATCTCAGCTTAAGAACTGAAAAAAAAAAGGTAATGTGGGAAAAAACCAGATAATGCATCTCAACTTTCCAGTTACTCTGACTTTTTAATCTGTTAGAACTCCTAATTTCAAGCTTCTCTGTGCATCTGTTATTTTTTTAATTTTTATTTTTTACCAAATGAAACAAAAGCCAAAACATTTATGTAAGCAACTCATTGTGGGTGCTTTATGACTCAGAATTAGATAGCAAGAAATAATAGCACGTGACCTATGAAAGATGATTATTTCCAAAATGAGAAGAGCAGAGACTGGAATAAACTCTCACCACCACCACCCACCCCCCCAACACACACTTTCCGCACTTTCTGCCAAATGATTTAGAAGTTGAAGAAACTCTTGAGCAGAACCAGAAAAAAAGGAAGCTCAGAATATAAACCTTCCAGACCCAATTCTGAACTATGTTGTGAATCCTTTCCTATCACTAGAAGCATTCTGAAGACTGGTTGACTCACTGAAAAAATAAGTACAACACCAGCATTCAGCCCTAAGCACAGGGCTATTGGAGGCTTTTAAGCATCACATCTCTCCTGCTGTAATATTTTTGCCCTTATTAGCAAGTTGTGAATCATGCCACTGTTGGTTACTGGTCCAGAGAATCACTTATTATAGTACAGCATCTGTATTGTTTCCTTCATTTAACTATGCATCAGTTGTACTGAAAATACATCCTTTCACATCCACCTTGATCTGTTCCTGCTGCTAAACCAGTAGCACCATTCTTCACCTGAGATCAGATAAGTTTGGAAATACACTTTATTTGTGAAAGAGACTATTTTCATGGAAATCCAGGAGAGGCCCAACTGTAGACACTGTGAGGGGAAGAAACAAATGAGAATAGATGTAGTCTAGAGTTACCTGACCAGGTAGCTCTGCTCTAGAGAAAGAAGTAGAATCACAGAATGCAATAGGTTGGAAAAGACCTATAAGATCATTGAGTCCAATTGTAAAGCTAACACTGCCAAGTCCACCACTTAACCATGTCCCTTAGTGCCACATCTACACACCTTTTAAATATCTCTGGGGTAGTAACTCCACCACTTCCCTGGGCAGCCTGTTCCAATGCTTGACAACCCTTCTGGTGAATAATTTTTTTCTAACATCCAATCTAAACCTTCTCTGGTACAACTTGAGGCTGTTCCCTCTCATCACTTGTTAGTAGTATCAGAAGCCTGTATTTGTGACTATATAACATTGTAAGGAGAAGGGAACACAACATTCAAGCAAAGCTGTAGTAGACCAGCATTAGTTTAACAGCTGGATCCGAGTACAACTAGAGATGTGTCTCGGTAAATCAAAGATCACTGTGAAGGATAATGCAGTTTCTTGAATAAATTACAGAGTCCTATTCTGCTTTCACTTGGTCTGTAACTCTGGGGCTTTTCCATACTTAAAATGGTATCAGAAATAAGTGCACACAGAAAAAATACAGGGAAAGCTATATATACACATATTCAAGAAAATGACAACATAGTAAAACGGAAGGGGTACTACATTTCCTGGCAGCAGTACTTGATTGAAGCTCAGAAATGGGAGAAATGTCAGGCTCTATTCCAGACCTACTGCTCTAGATCCAAAGAGAAGAAGAGCATAAGGTTTTTCTGGGTAAATAGCAGAAATGACACCTTTCCTGGAGGATTTTGGTTACTCAAAACAGTACAGTAAGGCACAGAGAGCCTGTGTCCTTTGTGATGGTAACAAATCTTTGTTTTAGAAGGTGAAGAAAGCTGTAGGAAGTAGGTGGCCATTTAGATTTTATTTCCCTATGGAGAAACTGTTAAGGACTGAAAGATGTAAGTGATCATGAGACAGTAGAAGAAGGGAAAAAAAAGGATCAGGAGAATGAGGACAATGGCCAAAAAAAAAAAAAAAAAAGAAAAAAAGAAAAAAGAAGCAGACTTCAACACATTCAGAACTGTGAGGCATGGTCTCTTGGGAAGATAATCTAAAGTAGAGAGGAATGCAGCAGGTTTGGTAGTGCTGAAAGCACTGCATCAAAAGCACAATAGCAGTCTATCCCAGTACAGAGGAAAGATAGTGAACATATCTTGAAACCAATATGGTTACATTAGGAACACTTTAAAGACTGAACAATCAAAAAGCAGCTGTATAGAATGTGGGAACAAGGACAGGCAACTAAGAAAGAGTACAAAGAAATAGCATAAGCATGCAGAGATAAATCATAAAGGCTAAGGCATAAAATGAATTACAACTAACAAGGACACAAAAGGCAACAAAGAAGGTTCTATAAATACATTAAAAGAGGAAAGCAAAGAAAAGCATAAACCCATGAGTTAATGGAGAAGAACAAATCTGATGATGCTGAGAATGCAATATCATCTCTTCCACAGCTTCCCGAATAAAAGGTTAGTTGTGACCCAATACTTAACACAATCATAATAAGTACATGAGAGAGCTGGCCAGACTAGGGAACAAATTGAAGACTGCTCAGATGAGTTAGGACTTGCTTGCCCACAGATATAAAAATACAGTAAATTCAGGTGTGACTTTACCCCTGTGACCCTACATCAGCCAACACCTGCTTTAGAAGTGATGTACATGAGTATCTGCAGAATAATTGGGCAGGGATTGTGTATTGTTCCAGAAGTTAGTTGGTGTCTGACCTTGAAATGGAGGTAGTGGTGACAGACCCAGGATATTTCTAGAGCAAAAGAAAATGAATATATTCACACAGGCAAATTTAAACACTCTGAAGACAATTTCTTTTTGGCCAATTTCTTGAATCTGAACAGATGAGAAATATGAAAAGAACCCAGGTCAGGGCCCTACAGCTACCAGCTCTGTGCAAATGCCAGCTTTGCTCTGTCATCTTCCATGAAGGCTGGACCTGCAAATTCATAGATTCATAGATTCATAGATATTAGGGGTTGGAAGGGACCTAGAAGATCATCTAGTCCAACCCCCCTG
>JAOEGS010009138.1:9005-58920 GCA_025447755.1 Corythornis vintsioides | reverse complement strand
CAGGAACAGATCCAGGCAGGTCTTAAGTGTCTCCAGAGATGGAGACTCCACAACATCCCTGGGCAAATGAATACTAAGCAAGAGTTCCAACAGTCAGAAACATGATACCTAGGTATTATGGGATGTGTTTTACAGGATGTGTTACCCAACAGTTTCTGCTGCTCTATCAAGGTACAGACAACCTCTTATGCTTCCAAATCTTGTAATATCTCTCCTGGCTGACCAGGATGTGTCCCTGCCTGCAGTCCTCCATATGGTAGAGACCAGATGAAGTCAGTGCTCTCAGGACTCCAAGTTTCAATTGTCCTCTATTAATAACACAGATTCTTCTTTCTACAACACTAAGTGACTCCACAGCATTTTCTGGTAACAGAAATTATATCTTGGCATCTGTTCTTTTCACTGCCAGAACTAGATTGCTCATCTTATTATACCTTACAAAATTGCTCAAGACCCGCAAGGAGAAAACTGATTTTCAATACAGCCTTTTTTATATTTTAATAGGCACACTTAAGATTATGAAAAGTACCATGCCGTTTCCAAACATACTACAGCTCTTTTGCAGGGATGGCCATCATAAGGGCTTTTAGGAAAACTGAGGAGTTTCAAAACATAGCATTCCAATGCTGATTGATATAAAGATCTGCTTGACCAAGAATCTATTTGCAGTGCTGTGCTATCTCAGCTTAGCTGGGAACAAGTCAACCAGTCTAATCCAGGGTGGCAAGTTTTCACAGTAGAGAACATCCTCATACCACAAAAAGAGGAAGATGTTCCATAGCTGCTCCATTCTTCTACCATATCTCAATTTACAGATGGTCTAACTCCCAAATCCAAGATTTCCAACTGAACCAACATAGTACCAGAGGCACTAAAGAACAGCCTTCACACTTTTTAAAACATGGAACAACAGCACAGGCTGAAAAGGAAAAGCACCCAAACAGCTAGGATTAATATTCCTGTTCACTGTAACCCATATTAAGTGGTAGAAGGACCATGCAGACAGGGACAACTTTATATTTGCAGTTAACTGTGCTCCCTGATGAACAGAATTTATGTTAAATCTTAGAGAAGCTCATTCCTGACTTTTACCCTGTTGTCACATCTTACCAGCAAGATGAAGGTGACTACCACCTCCTGGGTTACACATGGCTTCCCTAAACGTCACACTATAAATCAACAATAGAAACTGTAAGAGGCGAGAGTCTTCAGTGAGAGTCTAAGGACCTTCAAGGATCATTCCAACCCAAACCATTCTATCAAAATTATTTGAGTCAAGCTGTCCCACCCCTCTTAGGCTTACAGTTCTGATTTAGTTTCTCAACAAGTTCCCTTTCCTGTTCTCACTCAGGCCTTGGCAGAATCCAGAAGGGAGAACCTGCTGTGAGATTCTAAAATAAAAGATTACCCCCAAAACTGATATATTCACTAAGGAACCAACTGCAATAAACCGCCTAGACAGACCTCCCTGCATCCTCTAGTTCAGCAGGTACATTCAGCTTGGTGACACCCATGATAAATAACATTGCATCCTAGTTGTTGTTGTTGGGTACCTGTTGGTTTTCCTGCCCATGCTTGAGCATCACAGAAGCAGCACAAAGGATGCTTCCACCTCCAAAGGTGAGAGGAGGAACAGCTAGAACCACCTCTAGTAAAGCAGATGGGTCAGGTTGAGAAGCACTTTAGCCTATGGAGACACAGTTTCTATTCAACAGGCACATAGTTCAGCTTAGCTGGTTAATGTTACTATGCTGGTTTGATACATAAATCATGCATTACAACTTTTGTTCTCTGTCCACAGGGCACACATAACTAACCAGCATGGTACAGAATTTGCTTTGGCTGAATAGCAGAGCTGCTATTCTAAGGGCATTCATTAAGTGAAAGTGGCCAAGGGAAACAGTCACAGCATAGTGGATATTTCCCTTCTAATTGCCAAGGAATATCTCTTGAAAGCTTTCCTACTTTTTTCCTCAAGTTTTAGCAGCTGGAGAAAGGACTGCACATGGACACTGAGTGTTCAGAAACTTTCCACACTTAATAATTTATTAAATAATATTATTATAACAAAGGCTGGAATTGTTGCCTGCAGCCAGTACCACTCCCTTCCAAGAGACTCTTGTCCACTTTTTTTTTCAGAAGATATTGTTATTTTTTTTACCTTCCCACACTGGGTGTTAGCAGAGCACTCATTCACCAATTTCATTTCTCTCCATCACTGGTCCTCACTGATAAAAGCCCCACTACTACTTCTCTCAGAGGACTCTAAGACCTCTACTAGTCTTCACATATGTAATCACATTCTTCCCCACATGTAAGTCCTGCATTGTACTGAACAAGCCAGGGATGCAGTCTGCAGAAATCTTTCAGCATAAAGTTTGTGCTCTATATACCAATGAATTTAGGTTTAGCCTGAACTATAGACAGACCAGTGGTCCCACTCCACTGTTTTTTCTTTCTGGTCAGTCATTTTAAAACTAAGTGATAGAGAATAGTACATGCAAGCACTGAAATAATGAAAGATAAAATGTAAGGAAAGTCACAGGAACTTCAGCTTCAAGTGGCATTTGCCAAGGTTGCACTGTCCAAGTTAAAAGTGGAAAATGCAATCAAGAAGCTCCAAAGGAACAGACACCTCTAAGTAGTTAGAGAAGCCATTGAAAATAACATGAGTAAAAGACTAGGACTGAGATTAATTCAGACACACAGAAAATACTTACTGAAAAGTAAAAATCTGTTGGAAGAGAACAAAATTAAAATTAGCTGAAGAGATTATCTGGCACTACATTTGTCACTGCAATGGCTGGAAAATTATCCAACCCATTGAACAGCATGTATGATCTTTGCAGGTGGGTCAGAAAAAGCCTAAGGCATAGAACAGCAGGTACAGCAGAGGTCAAACAGTACTATGCTTTGGGCACTAAGGCCAGAAGAAGCTGTGAATACACATGGGTTTGAGGACGCTGCTTGGTACAGTGTCCTTTTTCTACTTCTCTTCCTCTGAAGACATAGGAACGAACACTAACACTACAACATTCCCCTACCTTTCTTATCCCAGTTAAAAGAGCTGGCAATGGTGATTTATCCAATCTCCATGTGCAATACAACCAGATGGTTAGAAACACTCCAATTCTTGAATTCCAACTATGGTATCTCCTTATGCTTTTGCCCAACAGATCAAAAAGCTTCTTTCACATATTTCCTTTTATGTAACAAAATCCAGTGGCCTAAGACATTTTCCTTTATTAATAAATACTGCAACAATACCCTGAAAGTCACAGGTAAAAAGTGCTGGTGCTCCACAGGGCAATGCATGTGATATACTCCAGTACTTTGTCCAGGGCTTTCCATGCAGCTCCCTGTTTAATGAGTCCATCGCCAGGTTTAATGACCTGTCAGAGCTTTAGAAACACTCTGCCCTCCTCATCAATGATTCACACGCAGTCTTAAAACTGTGCACAGATTAAAGAGGCTGCTGCTCTCCCACCTCACTTCAACCCAAAGCGGTTTTAAATATTTTATCTCACCACAAACTCTTCTGTACACATCCCAAAAGCGCTCCGAGAAGCTCACTCTGGGAGTTCAGCTTTACCTGGAAGAGGACCTGCTGGCACCACAAGAAAGCTGCCACTGCCAGACCTGTCCACATCCTTTATTTACTTTCTTTAATGAGTCCTGCATGACCCTGACTGTCAAAAGTAGATATAGGATTTTCTGGGGTGATTGGTGCTTTCTATTTATGGAAAAGCAGATGAAAGCCCTGATTGCAGGGACAGAACAAATAAGTGCCTGATCCATAATTATCAGGGTCATCAGAAGTCTTTCTTCAGCTTCAAGTAAAATAGAGTCATGACCCTGTCTTCCTGTCAGCTCTGGTGGGATTTAAAGGGGAACAATAAATGCAGAAATATAGTCAGGATCTTGCACTTCCCAGATGAGCACAACAAGAATGTCCAGTCTTCTAGGATATCCAGAACACCTTATAGCTCTTACTACAAAGAAACCCTGGTATGAGGTCTCATGGTCCAGGCAGTCATAGATTTGCCTCCTTGTGATATAGTCCTTATGAACACAGTTTTGGTCCCCAAGAAAGCAGAACAAAGTAGCTCAGAGGAGAGGAAAAAAGACCTAGAGGCTCTCCTCAGCTTTTCCACCAACAGTCTAGTTGGTGCTAATAGCTTAAGCCACCACTTCACCATCTCCCTGATGGAAATGCCACCAGATCTGTGTGGAAGTGTCTGTCCAAGATGCTTTGGGATTTACAGATCCCTTGTACAGTACAAGCCATTACATTACTAGGAATAGCATATTTAGGTGATACTGTGGCCATGCACGCCATACACTTTTAGCATTTGGATGTCTGCCCAACATGCTGGATTTTATTATGGATGTAACTTCTCTAGTTTCTCTAAGCAGACTCCTACAGCTTAATATTGATTATCCAAGTATTCATTTATATTATCTGGTACATTGCATGCTAAAGAAATATATCAGTTAAAAGACAGGAAACATAACAGAGAGAGAATCACTCATTAAGCACATCATCATACATACACCTTCTCACCTGTTTGGGTTTTTTTTTTTTACTTTGCTTTTACCCTCCTTTTACAAGCACTACACAACAGCTTGCCTTCTGGCACAGGTAGGGCCCTCCCAGCATTTAGACTGTTAACAGGTCACTAATTTAACGGGAAATCCATTTTCTAGCAATTTGGCTAGCTCGGCAAAGAGACAAATTACATTCTCTAGATAAATAATTTGTAATTTTTGATTGACAAAGCATTTATGATCTTTTATTTTTTATTTAAAAGTTAGCCAGCCCACACTGAACACAGACCCTTAGATTATTGTGATAATTAACCCTAACCAAACACAGGACAAAGACAAATCCAGAGAAACAGACACAAAGAGAGATAAATACACCCACAGACTGACACACAATTGTCTTTGTAGCTGTTTCAGCAGGTCTGGATTTCTGCCTTCCTTTTGGTGTGTTTCTCACCTAGAGGCCTTGGAAGAGGCAGTGCATAGTTTGCAGCCAATTGAACACCTGCACCTATGCCTTTGTTTTCCTTTACAGAGGAGCCAGTTTGATGTCACAGCCTGTAGAAGTGTCAGCCAGTCTGCATTTCCCCAGTATTTTACAAATGGAATTTCTTGGCAGTGGAAGGTGCTTGCTGAAGGTATCAGAAGTCAATCCCTGTCCTCACAACAGGGGTACAGCACAACCATAGATTATGCTGCCCATCCACCCTGACAAATGGGCACCTATGTCTGTTCAACTCTAGGAGTGTTTGTAAAGGAGATACTAATCACAAGGAATTGAACCTGTGAACACAGGTTGCAGAAAGGCATTAAACTACAGTGACTTTTGCTCATGAATGCATGAGATCCAGCTGCATAGGGCCAAAAGATCTATCTGCTTATCCCAACCAGACATTTAATTTTCTCTATTTTCTGCTAAACTGTGATGGGAACAAGGAAGGTCTCAAAGCCTTTCCAGTTTTGATGCACCTAGGTATGAATGAAGGGCTAAAAACCTGAAGGCTCAAATTCCCCAGTCCCTATCTCCCCTGGTTTTTAGATGTATAGCAGCTCAGCCTCTGACAGCTTGATGGTCCATGGTTAACAGCCACACTTAGTCTCCACATGTCTGTGGTCACCCATATCATAGGAAAAGTTCCTTAGCAGATCATTCTGGAGACCTCCAGAGAACTCCTGACCTTTTAACCAACTTAAACACAGTAAGAATTGTGAGGGACAAGACAATCCCCCTTTACCACCAAGGGTACGGCTGGCAGGACTCAGTCACTTCATTTCCTTGTTCTCATGTCTTCTCTCATCCCATAATAGGAAACGAGAGCAAAAATCCTCAGGAGGTGAAGGGGGTCATATCAGTCCATGTCAGGTATGTCAGGTAAGGCCAAATCATGAAATTTTTTGTTTGTTGTCATACTCATAAAATGAAGCCTTGCCTTCTTTGTAATTCAGCCTTTCCTGTATGAGGAAAGAGCTATGAGCTCTGTGGACCTGCAAAGGGTAGCCCTGCCTGAGAGAGAAGACAAAGATCCCTTTACTTAGTGCAAAGCCAAACAAAAGCGAGCAATAAAACATTGCAGAAAATGAGCAGGTAAGTACTTGCATTTTATCTCCTTTTCAGCATGGCTGATCTCCGAAATCTGATTTTGCATTGTACTGCAAATCCATACCCCCTGGGAAGCCTGCATCCCTATTCCTGAACATCAGCTCTCATTTCATTTGTCCACACAATCTCTACACAGCTACCACCTTGCCATTCAAGCAAGCTTAAACAAAACCTCTGTATTCTCATAGCTGTTGCTCTCAAGTCTCCCATTCCATGAAATTCATCAACAAGCCACTTTGCCTTCCTCAGTGAAGGGAAGATGTTCAGAGAAGAGAGCTTTGTAGAGCATCACAGGCTCAATTTACTGGGGCTCATTATCTCTCCCTGGCTCACTCTAATAATCTCTGAGAGTGAGAGGGCCATAGCATGGGTCCTTGGCCACTGCAGCAGCCACAGGAGGATTCATCATACATTCTCACTGTACAACTAAGCCAACACACCAGGATGTAGCAAGTGAGAGCTTTGTGTTAAAGGGCTTTATGATGAACAACTAGACCTTGAGGTGGATACAGGAGCTATACAATAGGGCAATCATATATCCATTGACATAATGTCAATTTGCTCCTTCTTTCTTTTATGTCCCTTCTTGTCTAGTGACTCAGGATATTAAAAAAGTGAACTGATTGACACTGTTCAGCTGCTGTTCAAGCTCTATCCAGAAAACACTGTGCTTCCCCAATACTCTCTGTTAGCTCTAGCTATGTTATTATGATTGGTGTAAACATCCACATCCATAAATCATTGCAATTTAACCACAGCAGAAAAGTATTACACCAAAGGAAAAGATGCAGATGCTGAAGCTGTTTGCAAACTGCCTTCTACCTAGCTGTTTCCAGTGTAGCTCAGCCAGAGAGCCACCACCACAGCCCTCCTTAGGTGTTCTCACTAGAGTAACAGTGCTAAAGCCTGGACAGCACATTAAATTATCAGTGACATTAGAGCTCCTAAAGTAAAGAGATGTGAGGGACCCACTCTGCTATTAAAATCTTCATCATTTGGCCCATTTAAGTCATATGAAAATAATTCTTGACAAATCACAAGGATCAAAAAAGTCTCTCCATACCTAATGGAAGCAGGGTGACCTTAAAGAATTTTTATCAGGGTTGAATTTATCCCAGGTTATATTGAAATAGCTTCAAAGATGTGAAGCACAGTTATGAGAGTGAAATTATGTTTACTCATTACATTGAGGTTAGTGGAACCAAACACAAGTTGGTGTGAATCATCACAGGTCCACTGGAGGGAACAAATACATTATTTACTCCAGATGAAAATCTGTTCATAAAGTTGAACAGAACAAGGAAGGGCTATAAATGGAATCAGACTTATAAAACAGTAAAACACAGTTTTCTGTCCTTAAAATAAGTCTCCCACACTAGATTTCAAATATGGGGCCATGTCAGGTGAAAGGCAAGACTCTGCTTTTACTGACTTACACACAAAAAAAGATGTAGTCTGATGAGCCCTGTCAGATATATCCCACTCACCACATCAGGAAGCATCGTTATGCCAAGTCTCCCTTAGTCACCTCAGCCCATCATTTTAGTCCTTTCTCCAGATGCAAAGCCAGCTCCAAAGACTTCAGCAAAGGTATGGGATTTGGGAGACCTGAGCTCCATCCTAGTTTCTACTGCAGCTACTCCTCAGCAAGGCTTTTTGGTTGTGTCTTAACCAGTCAGCCTTCTGGACTGCTTTGCACTTACACCAATGAATATCAGCAGAACAAACATCCTCAACTAAGACCCAGGGATTAGCTTCCATGACACTGAGTGCTTCTGTTCT
The DNA here is from genome assembly GCA_025447755.1 of Corythornis vintsioides. Lineage (NCBI taxonomy): Eukaryota > Metazoa > Chordata > Aves > Coraciiformes > Alcedinidae > Corythornis > Corythornis vintsioides. The sequence goes on along the minus strand of JAOEGS010009138.1, from coordinate 50,993 downwards.
GGCCATCCCTCTCATCTTCCTGCTCAGCCACTGCATCATTGAAAACTTCCTGACCTGAGGTCTCTGCCACATGGAATCAGGGTCAAGAACAGACCTGCAGCTTCTTATTCACGCTACCTAGCTCTTCCATATCCTGCTGGCCCCATAGACCAGGAGGAGGAAACTTTTGAGAGTTCTGCTTTCTGAGCAAGCAGCACACTGAAGGTGGCTTGGTGCACTGCAAGGTGTGGTATAGACGGAGCAACACTAGTAGTCAGAAGTAATCACTCACATGAAAACATCTGGGATGTAGGGGGGGAACAGACATACAGACCTTTTGAGCACATTAACTGCCATCATATCACTTCACCTATTAAAGGATGAAAACGTTACAGCCATCAGAACAATGATGCTAAAACACAGCTGATGGAGATCTACAAAACATGGATGATGACTTTGACTTTAATGTGTTTTGTAATGCCAGCAGTTTACACCAACTTGAAATGGTGACCCACAGCAACATTCAGCACTAATGCCAGAGATCATGTGTGCAAATTTTGGCTGGGAGAGAGAAAATTTTCTTCACAGTATCTAGTAGCAGCATAGCAGTAGTAGGGATTTTTTAGTTACTACTGAACAGCACTTACACAGAGTCAAGACCTTTTCTGCTTCTCACACCACCCCACCAGCAAGTAGGTTGCAGATGCAGAGGCAATTGGGAGGGGACATAACTGGGACAGCTGACCCCAACTGACCAAAGGGATATTCCAGAAAGTATAACGTCATGCTCAGCATAAAAAGCTGGAAGAAAGGCCAGGGGCAGGAGGACATTTGGAGTTAACAGTGTTTCTCTTCCCAGGTAACCATTATATGTCATGAAGCCTTGCTTTTCTGGAGATGACTGAACACCTGCCTGCCTATGGGAAATGGTAAACTAATTCCACATTTTGCCTTGCTCGCGTGCACAGATTTTGGTTTACCTATTAAACTGTCTTTATCTCAAACCACAATTTTTCTCACTTGTACTCTTTCAATTCTCTCCCCCATTCATGGGAGGGGCTTGAGCAAGCAGCTGTGTGGGGCTTAGTTGCCAGCAGGGCTTAAACCACAACACCAGATATTGCACAGCTCCCTTCCAGCCTCCATCCAACCGCAACAGGGACAGGCTTTGCACATTAGAGCATTAAAACGTCAACCTGCTTCTTCTCTGACATGGTCACAGGACTCCACTGCTCAGGTTTCCCTGCCACAGAAGTCTGGTTCACAGCACTGAGCTCTTCAGCTGTTGAGCTGATCTGCATATTAATCCAATAACCCTTTGCAATTAAATAAGATGAGAAGGGGGGTAAAAAAGATTAAGCCTTCTGCAGATGTTGTCCTCACATATGGTTATGTATCACTGCTGCTTCACTTTGTAAGATCTCTTCAGAGAGCAACTCCATCCCCTTCCATACTGAAATCAAGAGATTGATTAAGAAACAGGTAATACTGTAGAGCATTTTGTCATTTGTGATAGAAGAGCTGAACAGCCACTGCTAAAATTACAGCTATCAATCTCCCAGGCTATACATGGTACATTAATTATTTCTTCCATTCCCCACAGAGACAGATGCTTGCCATTTTCTTGACATAAGCTGTGTGGATCACTTGCCCATCTGGCTTCTCTACATTGTTATAATGGTATCTTTCCCTCGGATATCATATTTCAATTTCTCATAGCCTCCATAGGGAGCCAATATTATTACTTCACATTTCTAAAGGGTATGTCTCTAATCCTCCAAAATGTGTTAATTCACCCTGAAATTACTATATTGTGTTGGGATGTACTTATTAGCCCAGATATACAGGGTATGTGTAAGGCCCTGGCCTCAGCTGTTTCAGCTGCTGAGAAGAGCAGCAGCATGAGAGGAGTCTGGTGGGAATGACATGATTTGCCAGACATCCCAGTGATGACGAATGAGGAGTAGACACCCAAGCAGAGATTTTCAAATTGTATTTCAAACCAGTGGACAACGGTAAGTCAATGAAACAGCAGTCGAAGACCTGCTTGTTTAGGGGAAATAGAGTCCACAAAATGGTATGGCTTCATAGATTCATAGATATTAGGGGTTGGAAGGGACCTAGAAGATCATCTAGTCCAACCCCTCTGCCCAAGGAGGATCACCTAGACCAAGTCACCCAGGAACAGATCCAGGCGGGTCTTAAGTGTTTCCAGAGATGGAGACTCCACAACCTCCCTGGGCAGCCTGTTCCAGAGCTCCGTCACCCTTACTGAGAAAAATTTTTTTCTTGTGTTTACTTCAGCTATATTCAGACCCAAAGAAGATGCTGTTTCTTCACAATTGCACAGGACACCCATAGGATCCCAGCAGGTGAGAAGGAACAGCACCACAGGGTGAAGCAACAACCCACAGCAGCAGGGATACCCAACAGCAGCTTTACAGACTGCACAAGATCTTGCAAATCCTCTAGAGACACAGAGAGCTCCAGGGTTTCTGCAAGGGGGAGAAAGCCCCGCTGCATGAATTTAATCAACAAAACAGGAGTGCTTTCTGACTACCAGATAAAGAACGAAGCTGGTTCAGAGGATTTCCATTTCAAGTTCACAACTGGTTCATAATCCTTAAGGGGAAGATAGCCATAGATGTGACATTAGAGCAATTCTACAAACGATCTCACCTAAGCATCAGTTTCTCCGGGCAAAGAGAAATGGGCAGTTTTTATAGCAGTTCCTTTTTTATGACTCACTTCCATGTCATTATACCAATAAGATCCTGTCTCTCCAGGGTATTTTTCTCTGGTGATTAAAGCTGTGAGCCTTCAACCTTGTGCCTTATCAACACTACACAACACACACTATAACTACCTAGAAACTTGCTGCCTTTCATCCCTTATTGCTTAATAAACTTACCAGAAGACTTATTGCAACAGAATAATGAAGCTAAGCAATTGCATTCAGCTCAGTAAATCTGGGAGCAGAGCCTGTTAAAAATAAATAAAATAACAAAACAAACAACTAATTGAAGAAATGATGAGTGTTGTGAACAGATCCTGTCAGTTCAGCCAGAGTTCACAAACCAATCACTTCTGCTTTTTCAGCTGCTGAAAGGAGCAGCAGTGTCAGAGAAGATGAAGGTAGTGAGCTGCATAGAGCTGGAAGGTGGTGTCAAGACAGATCCACACACAGTCTGTACCTGAGGGAGCTAACAGAGGGTTTGCAGACAGCACAGCCTTCATCATGAGGTGCTCAGGAAGGGACAAGATGGTGCTCTGAAACAGGTGCTTTGGCAGAGTGATTTGGAGAAGGCAGCCCAGCACCTGTCTCCTGAAATTTAAAATCTGGTGAAATTGCAGCCAGTTGATGGTAAAAGCATGCAGTTTATGATGTGTTAGTGCTGTAATTGGGCTCTTCCTGGAATGAAGCATAAGGCAGGTCCTCTTCCAAGGCAAGGCATGGGCAGGACATAACAGTAAGGTGCAGGGTAAACACTGCATCTGCAAGATCATCCACCACTCTGCTATACTGAGCAGTCATGTAATGGCTATTCAAGTCCAGATGCCTGGCCAAGGTGCTGAAGGTATGGCCCTTTCCCATCACTGTCAATGTCTGGAACCTGCTGTGACCGCATTTTCAACTCTGGAAACTTGTTTGGGTCTTACAGACAAACCCACAGAACAGGTCTGCAAGGTCACACACAGACATCCCACATGGCCCATGACACTGCCCATCACATGCTGGACAGATTCAGACTGTGAACATGGAAGACTATGTAGACCCACAGAAGTGTATTCGGCCCCTAGCAGACATTAGGTTAAAACAAGAACCATGCTCACTCCCATCCGTATAAAATTCCAACAGCAAAGGCCTTGTTAGGGAGAAAAGACACTAAACCTCTTCTGCCTGTCGAGCTCCTGGCCCACTGTTTTAACCAGCAAATGTCCCGTCATCCTTCCTCAGGCAATTGCATCAGACTACATCGCTTCCTTATTGCTTCATTTCTTCAGCCAGCAAGGGAGATGAGAATGGGAAACACTAACTTCACTATTCATGGAAGGGCCTTCTTGACCAGACAACTTGTCAGGACCACAAGCAAGCACAAATGCAACAAAGAAATCACTTTGTTTTTCATACAATGCTAGAGGCAGGTGCAGAGACTTGACCAATCCCAATGAAAAGATGAGTGGTGTTCAGGATCCAGGACCATCATAAGTCTTCATAAAGCTTGTTCCCACCATCACTATCAGAGCAAAGTACTTTCTCCAGCTACCGAGTCACCTATAAGTGAAGCTAGAGCTGTCCTAGAAGAAATTTTTGCTGCAGGTATAAGCTGCTGCTGGGCCTTTCAAGAAAAGGGAGGTTCATCACCTCAGCACAATTCACAGTAAGCACTACAATCCATAACACATAAATACTGTATACATACTGCAGCACTTTGCAGACAATATAATCTCAAAGGATAGGTAGGAGGTGGGAATAACAGCTTGTAACAACTGTAGCATAGTCAACTGCTTTCTTTGCCTAACACTGTTTGGGGAGGTAAAATAGGTCTACCAGCAGTGCCTTTGCTTCTGCTAGCACATGCTGCAGCTCCGTGTGGGGTTTCTGCTGAATAATTAGGTTAAAGGCAGCACAATCATGTAAACAATCTTGTAGAGGCTTTCTAGGGGAAATTTCAGACAGAATCATTCGTAACTCCAAGCACATCCATTTCCAGAAAGCAGAGATGTCCTCATGCTGGGCTTTTTCACTACATCTAACACAGACTGTCTGGCCCAATCACTGTGTCTGAAAATCCATGGACAGGATTTAACCTCTCGTAACACTGGCTGTCATAGCTAATGGCTAATGTTTCAGCCACACACAAGAGCAATTAATAGTTTTCTGCCACCAGAAAAATCAGTCCTAGTCCTCCCACCTCCCTTCCTCCTTTTCCCTAACCTGATTATCAGCCACACAGTCCCCATCTCTCCCTTTACTTGCATCAGACCCTTCACAGAGCTGGTTTGGCTCACTAATCTGACAGAAAGTACTGCCTTTATTCTATCCTAGGGGAAAATTTTTGGCCAAGTTTATTTTTATGCCAACTTAGTGAGTTGAATTGTCTCAGTAGAAGCTGACTAGCAAAACCAAACCTGACAATAGCTGTACCACCAAGGATGTAAAATCAGAAAATAAAAATGTCCAGGATCAAGAAGACATTGGATTAGCTCAGCTGCACCCTCCATTAAACATGGAGCACCTCGATTTAGACTTCTTTGTATTAGACAAAGAGGTAATTTCTCTCCTATAGTCCACAGGATGTAAGAATTTTTTTTCTCACTGGTCCAGTTTATTCTAGTTGCTTGACAGCTCGGCTCTACCCACCAAAAAAAGTAGCCTTTTCTCACTTGTGCTTGGAGTGTGTCCTGAGAAAGTTTGGCAGGATACAGCTAGGACATCTGTAATGGTAGCAGCACAGGAAAGAACTGCCAAGATGATCCTGTATTAGTAAGTGGAATCACACTGGACGTACATAGTCTTAAAGAAACCCTAACCTGGCCCAGGATTTTAGCATACAGGTAAGTAGAAGACCAAAGACTTTGTCAAAGCTTTTGCAAACTGGCTGTAGCAGGAATGAAACTTAGTCCATCTTGTAGGGCTATTGCACATAGAGATATCACATCTGGTATCTGGAAGCCTCTGAGATGACCAGAGGCACGGGACAGAGGTGAGGAAAGCAGGTCACTTTTTACTTGCCCTATTATTGCACAGAAGTTTACTAATGGTCACTACTGGTGACAGCACAGCATTGTCACAGATCTCAGCTCTGACTCACCAAGGCTGCCTTCACATCTAGGCTAGATAATCTACAGCCACAGCCAAAAAGCAGCCAGACACCTTTCTTGACTCCTTCCTTCTCTGCTTTGAGCTCTCAGAGCAAAGAAAACTTTTCCCTCTAAGGATATCAGACCAAGAGTCTTCCACATTGATGACTTGGCTGAGCAACAACAGAATTGCCATGGTTACAGCCTTGATCGTGGATTTAGGAAGAACAGCAGGATTCATGGAGCCAAACTCAAAAACTCATTTGTATATCAGAGAGCCACAACTGGAGATGAGTCAATATCAGAAGGCAAAGAAATTGCTTCTCCCATCACACAAAATGCCAAAAGGGACAGGTAGGAAATCCAGGATTGCATTAGAGCTTTGAGAAAGGTGAGCAGAGTTACTGTCATTAAAAGGCTCAGGGAAATATCCAGTCATCATCAGAGCGGGCGGTCAGCTGCAATCCAGTGCACTTCCTTCTTGAGGGCAAACTGATTATTCATTCAGAAATGCAGACTCCCTCAAGCAGTTCTCTTTGCTTCTTGTTTCAACCAGAAGCTGTGATGTTGTAAAGGCCCCACCTGCCTTCTGGCCTCTTGGCTTACAGCAGCACTGAATAAGGTTGCAAGAGGAACTTCAGGTAGTGTTCATCTTGGGAGACACAGCTTACCTGTGTCAGCCACCAATTCACAAGTGTGATGTGACACAGTAACAGCAAAACCCTGCATGTGCTGTGTGACCAGGTACAAGGAGCAGCTGCTGAGAATCATAGAATGGTTTGGGTTGCAAGGCGCCTTTAAAAATCATCATGTTTCCAGGAATGTGGCATCTACCACCTCTTTGGGCAACCTGCTCTAATGTTCCACCACCCCAATTTAAAAAAAAAAAACAAACAAAAAAACCCCAAAACATTCTATTTAGCCTAAAAACCCCCACCTGTCCTATCACAATGGCGTTGTTAAAAAGATTGTCCATGGCAGCCATGTCCTGGCTGCACCTTTGGTAGTGCTCCCCTTTTAACAGCAGACAGCTTTTGAGAGGAAATTGTCTTTGCACGGATTAATGTCTCTGTCACTCACCAGCAGCCCAAACCAGTATAATTGTAAGGCTTGATACAGGCTATTGCCCTGAGGCTGGAGTCTGCAGATGTACTCCCCCCCTCCACACACAGTGGTATGAACAGGTATCATGAGATTCCCAGACACAAAACACTCTTATTTTTGATGGTAACTCCAACTCTGCACTTTGCCTACAAAGCAGACAGACATGCACCCACACACACTCCAGCTGTACAGCACTGACAAAAGTCCTCAGTACCAAAGCATTTTCAGTGGCCCTGTTGCTGGAAAGATGGACATGTTCTTGGGGGCAGTACAAAAAGCTGCTCTATTGCCATTACAGTTCTGGGCCTCAATGCATGTTTCCTGCCAGGTGCAGGCATACAGCAGGATGTGGCTGGTGTTGCCTTGTGGGGCTGTGAGCCAAGCTCAAGAAGCCGCCTGCAAGATTCTCTATTTGAGTAGGGAATACTCCAATACCAGAACACAAAGTGATTTTTTTTTTTTCTTTGGAAGACATGTTGAAAAGGTTACTGTCTACACAGACTACTTTTTCAGTCTTCTTCCAGCACAACAAACCAGCCTCACCCCTTCATGCGTCATTAGGCAGCTAAGCAGTTTGTCCACGCAGAAGAGCAAGAGAAGACCCTTCCCTGGTGCAGTATGTGTGACCTCTGCCGTGCTGCAGATGTGCCTGTGCAGTCAGCACCACCTCTTTGAAACCTGCTTGCACCCCACCAGGACAGCAGCAGTATAGCAGTTTACAAGCTCAGAGAGAGCACTCCTGCTGGTGTGAATACCCCTGCTTCCCAGGAAATCAGTGTAGTTACATCCCCAGTTTAAACTGCTATAAGCACTATCACTAAAAACATATTTGTGTTATCATTGTACTGCACAGTTAATTGCTATATAAATATTTGTCTTGCCCACATTCATCAAGGCTGCTGCTGTTGCCTCAGGGTGAACTTACGCAAAATCTGATGTGCTTCTCCCAAGACTGGAATCTTAAAGGGGGATGTATCTATTTTGTACACTTAGAGAAACACTGCACCCTGATCCAGAATTTCCTTCCACTGCATAGGATCCAGACCAACAGGGGCCATTTCTCTCAGACGAAAAGCATGTTAGGGCAAGATGAAATCCAGGCTTCTCAGGCTATATTTTTGGACCAAGAAGCAAAACTGCGCTTTCCTCTTGTCAGCTCACTGTGATTTGTCTAGATTCACCACCAGTCATTCCTGCTCCCTTCTCTGCCCTTTCTCTTCTAATTAGGCCATTGAGGTCTTGTCTTCAAAAACTGTCTGGATTCCAACAGAAGCTTTTAAGTCTCACACATCAAATGGCAGGCAGTTTACTATAGTTAATTATGGTAATTTTTGCTTAGTCGTAGCTTCCCTCTGAAGAGTCAAAACTACTTAGAAAAAGCTCCAGCCTCAGGCATGAATTTCTAAGAACATATTTTTTGCTATTTATTATTTTACAAAGTTAAGTTGCAGCAGAAAGTGAAAACCCAGAGGGGAAAAAAGAACTGACAAAAAGAATAAGCTTTCGAGGACTGTATACCATCACATGATACACAACCAGACCATATCTGCTTTTTGCAGGCACCAAGTACCCCTGTGCTGATCTGTAGTACAAATTTTGGGTCTCCTCCAGTGTTCCCCGGTTTCCTAGCACAGCTGTGCTCTGCTATTAAAGTTGCTCTGAATTGCATAGGGCACGCAGACCTCCAGCTGGCCCCAGAGCAGAGAAGTCACAAAGTTATTCTTAAGCCACAAATGGTCTGTGAATTGAGACCAGGTAAGTTGTCACATGCTGAGTGTAGGTATCTGGCTGTCCCAAGCAGCCAGCCACACAGCCCCTCTGGATAAAGAGCATTATGTGACCCACTGCAATCAACCCTTTGATTTGATCAGACCCTGCCTCTTAGCAGGAATTAAGCCTGTAGGTGAGACCATATTGCATGTTAAAATTGACTGGTCCTGTGGCACAAATCCCAATTTATCCCCTCTTGGTTACTCTAAATAAATCCCCTGCACAGCCCAGGCTTTGCTCCAGCAAAGATGCTGTTGGGTCTCTTACATGTGCAGTTGCTTTACCTGAACTTTCAACTCATACATGTAAGCCCAGTATGAACCAAAATGAACATAATGACAGAGCTCACAAAACTAATCCATTACAAAGATCATGGAGTTGAATTATGAAGGGAGGCAAGCTTCATGAACAAGAGAGATACATACCTCCTCCCAAACCTGCAAGCCAAATGGTGAGTAATTAAGGCTTATTTTCCCCAATGTCTAGGCAAACCATCACTCTGCTGCCTACAGACTACTCAACACTACATTAATTAAATATTTTGCTTTCTGCCCCCCATTTTTCTGTTGCAAATCAAGGATATTAACCTCTATCTGTTTTCCAGGATTTCCTCCTAGGTTCCCATAGAAAAACTCTTCCTTTTGAAGATAATTTCACCACATGGAAAGAAGAGGAAAGAGAAGAAGAGAGGGAGAACTGATAGTTTGCTTTTTATTTCTATGGCTACAAAGTCTGCCCAGCTAATCTGAGGTTTTCATGCATAGGTTCTTTCTTTTATGAAAAGTCTGAAAGGATAGAACTTTCATCAATTACTGAAATATGTAATCTTCAGGTCTGTTTTGCCACTTCAGAGTTTGTTTAATCTTCAGTCTCCTCTTTTAGGCAATTTAGCATTTCATCTAGGAAACTAGAAACCATTTGGAGCAGTTTAAGTCAAACTTTCAAATATTTATTACAAATTCAGAGGTAGGCACAAGAACATAAAATACAAGTTCAGAGGCTTGTGAATAACCCATCTCAGAACTGGTGGAGAGAAGAAGGGGGGAAAAAAAAATAATCTGTATTTCTAATTTAATCAAAGGCAAGTATCTAAGCAATCACTATGGTCCTTTCCAGAAGTTCTCATTCTCTTGATGTTGTAGCTGTTTGTTTGCCAAGTGTTTTGAACAGCTTCATCATTGTTTAGTGTAAAAGAAAGTCATTTATTTTTGAAGTTACACTGAGACATTGCACAATATTTAGAAAATTGCCTAAATTTTCAAGACCATCTTTTTAAATACAGTTTGCCTTTTTAAGCAAACTAGGTCTCTGCCTACTTTCAGACAAATTCTGGTTCTCAGCAAGCTTCTTTATATGCAAATGTGACTTGCTCCTGTTCAGATATAGCTGGTGCTGTAGGTCAAACTAATCCTGCACAAGTGTGTGTTAGATGACTCTCAAGGCCCCTTCCAGTCTTATTTTGTATAATTCTGGAATAAACACATATCTTGTTTCTCCTCTCAGCACCCCTTCCTTGAGTGCCACAGTCAAATCTAGAGAACCACCAAGCAGCTGACAAGAAGCTGGCATTTGGGACTCACAGCTCTATCAAAGCTCTTCAGCTCACATGTGGCCTCACACCAAGTCACACCAGGCTACGTGTGCACATGCCAGCCATTGGAGGCTGTGCAACAGCAGACAGGTGGTGTGCTTTGGGGATTTGGGGCACCAAAGAGAAAAGGAGCAGTAGAAAAGATATAAACTGTCAAGGATAAAGCTAAAGAGCAGCATATCCCTGGCTGCACAATTCTGCTGCCTGAGATGAGACCTTTTCTTTCAGGTGTCATGGGCTCTGCCATTTACCTCCTGTGCCAATTAGGGAGACCAGCCCTTTCAAGAAAAAAAAGGCAACTCCTGCAGTGATAGGTTAATCTGAGGCAGAGAGAAAGCAACCATTTCTCCCTGACAGATTGCAAAACCCTTTTAACTCCCAGGAGCAATGTCCAATGACCTCATGTCTGTGAATCCTTATGCCTCAGAGCCAGTTCTGCTTTCCCAGCTGAGCCTGTCTCATCATCACACTCCTTTACAGCACATTTTCAGAGTCTTGCCCCTACCTTCCTGCCCCAAACCTCACAAGAATATCACAGTGATCAAAACCACAAGACTCACCTTCACTGCATTAACCATGTAACAAACAAGGGAGTCCAATGAGGGAGGGGTGAGAAAATCAAAGATAGCCTAAAAGTACCCCTTGGAGAAGCCTGCAGAGCTCAGCTATCTAGATACACTCTCTTCTGCAAATTCAGATGCATCAAGAGGAATTCCTGCAGTACCACTTCTCATATCACACTTCCACTTCAGGACTAGAAAATTAGAGCACACGAAAAAACAACAAAACCAAAACAACCCAAAACAAAACACGTCATACTAACACCTAGCTCTTAAGTAGTGCTTTTTAGACATAGATCAAGGTATTTCCCACAGAACAGCTCAAAGGGAGTTATAATAAGGTCCAGGGCTGTCCTAATAGTCAATGGAAAAACCTCAAAGCATTGTGTAGAGATGTTTATGCTGCAGGGTCAACATCCACACTGGGGAATTTCAGTTCCCTTTCCCAGCTCATTTCCCAAATTCCACAGTGCACATTCAAGAGCAGCTGGTGCAACATCTGAAATTCTCTTCCCAGATGTTCACCTTCCTCACAGTCCACCCCACTGCTGCATACAGCTTTAACAGCCAAAACACAACAGGTTACATGAGTCAGCAGTTGCTTTCTGGGTTGACATCAAAAAGCCTTCTTCTCATTAACCAGGCCTTTTCTCTATACCATCTCCAACCAGAGTAAAAAAAGTATATTAAAGATACAGAGCAAGACTTTCTTATTGCAGATTAGCCTGGACTAAAAAGTCTGGCTCATGTCTGTCAGAGCTGAGACAACACGCACAGCAAGTTAGGACAAGTTCTTTTCCCCTTGCTTTTAGCAATGTCATTACATTCTTCTTGACCAAAATACATCACTTATGTTGAGGGAAAAGGCTTTCCATGTGTTTCAGCTCATGACCACCACTGTGTCTGGGGACAAAGATACAGGGAATAGGGTGAAATCAGTGGCTTGGGTGTGTTTGCCTGTCCCCACATCCTGCAGTACTGCAAGGTCTTGGCAATGGGCACCCAAAAATCCCTGGCTTTGTATGCATCTTGTCCAAAGAGCAAGGGAGAGCCCTCTATTGCAGAAAAGGGAACAAGAAAAGGGAAAAGGTTGTACATGCATGGAAAAGTGAACCACATACTTCAGCTCTCTCTGCTCAGGATCTGATCAATCCAAGACTCTGGAACTGCCTCATAGGTACAAAGAGTCGTCTGCTCCTCTGCCCAACAGCAGCCAAAATCTTTCCTGAAGCTGGGCCTCAGCCCACCACCAGCTAACACCATCACACAGCTCTGCCCCAAGACATGAGTCTGTGATGGGAAATTCTATTCACTTGATGAATACCAGTTAGCTATAACCACTGGTTTCACCACCCATTTTAGCTCTGCTGCCTTTTTATCAACCACCTTCGCTTTGTTCGAGATAGGCTCCCCCCCACCCCACACCTAGGTAGCAGGGTTGCTTTATGGCCTGACCTGAATGATTGTTCTTCATATAGTGACCCCAAGGAAAGTGTGGTCAATTAAGAGCACTTACCTGATACTGTACTCTCCCTTTAGCTTGTTAAGACTTGAGTTCAAAAGAATTTCCAGCTACCAAGAAATCAATTGCAGTAGTTAGAGGAGACTGGGAGGGGATACAGGTGCTCTCTGCAGGCAGACATGCTGATTAAAAAGGTTGCCATCCCATGGCCACATCGCTTCCTGACAGCTCTCTTGCCTGCACAATATTGCTAGCAGTGGAGTCTCCAGAGTTTTTCTTAGTCCAGCTGATGGGAAATCAGCCTGAGAAGTTCAAGGTTAACAGTTGGACTCAATGATCTTTGGGCTTTTCCAACCTAAACAATTCTATAATCCTAAACCCATGTTATGGGTATGTTTGCTTGGGCTGGTAGACTCTCTATGCAACAGCTCAGAGAGATCTCGAGCAAGACTTTCCATCAGCAGAGCTGAGGCAGTCACATCCCTCGGTAGGGCAGACAATGGGGTGGGTAGCATCTACCACCCAGACTAATAAATGTAAAGGAAAGTATTTCTCTATCCAGAGGGCACTTCAAACTCTTCAAGCTGTTTTCAAAATAGTGACCGAGGCCCTTCTCAGCCTACTGGCTGCAATAAAACCCATTCACTTTCTTCTACCTGTGACTGTGGCACCAAGCCTTCCCACAGACACATCCTTGTGCAGACCCACACCTGCAACTTGCATTCCCAACTCCAACACCAACAGCTACCACCACAGGACAAATGCCACCTGGTGCCATACCCCACCTTGTGATGACAACATGAGCACAGAGCCAAGGCTGACAGGGTGGCATCAGCAGAGTCTTCCCTTTGGGAACACTGCCTCTGTGCTATTCCCTACCCTCAAGCTGCAGCTCTGAAGACAAATGTACTCCAAAAGCAAGTCAATACTGGTCAAATAATTAACCTCTCCATGTCCCAAGTAATGATCTGTCAAATGATGTTGATAATATCCCACTAGGTTGCAGTGAGACTTCATTATTTTAATGCACTTGATTGCTAGATATATGCACACACATAGGTAAATCATCAGTAATTGTGAGTGACAACCCTTGATAGAGTACCTAAAGAAGCTTCTAGCAACAGGCAAGTGGTTAGCAAGTAGGAAAGTGCCAAAAGTATCCGTGGACAGATGGAAAAGTCCCATTCTCATAGGTACCTGTCCTGTATTTGGGAAGTACCCTGCCTATTCCTAGCCAGCGACATCCCAGCCTACAAGCAGGAGATTCCTTTATACATGCAGAAAACTCATCTCCTGCATAATGAAAATTAACCAATTACATTGTGCAACAGCTTATTCACTTTGATGTGCCTATCTAAATAATTATTGCAGGTGTATGCAAAACAGGTTCTAGCTTATTAGGCTCCTTGTTTTGTTTATTTTGGGCCAGAACAATTGCCTATGAAAAAAAAAAAATAAAAATCAGAAAGCTTTAGGCAGTTGTTATTGTCAAAAATCACAGTTTGTGGGAAGAAAGGAATTTGCAGAGGGGAAAAGAAGCCTCATTTGAATAGCAAAACAATTTTTGTTGATGTTGTTGTTTATGAGCTATTTAAGTCCTGGGGTGGGTGGAAAAGGGGAAAAAAAAGAGGAATTTATCTGTCAAACATATTTTAAACAGATAGTAAAAATGATAAGAATCCCATTTTGAGTTTGAGCAATGAGTATCACATCATACAGTTTCTAGAAAGGAACTTAAACTAAAAGATAACTTAATGAGCCATGTAAAAAGTGGTACGTATTTTTTAAAATAAACACAAGTAACATTTAATCTCCCTTTACACTTTCAAGTCTTTTAACTTATTCAGCCACATTCACCATCATCACTGTTAGAAAGGTTTGGAAAACAAGATGGTATTTAACTTCCTCACTTCAAGCCACAGGGAGCAGCATTTCCAGTGCAGAGCTTGAAGCATGAGATACCCCTCTGACCTGAGCAAACCTGAGCCTCTCTTGCTCTGCTTAGTTTGCAGAGTATGAGAGGTGCACCAAAGACTCAGTCCCTGCTCCTACAGGCTCTGCAGCCCATCAACAAAATGAGAAACAGCAACCTGCTGCCATAAGCAGACACATTAGAGACACACAACAAAAATGAGGCAGCATGGACCAGCAGAGGACACAGCACAGTGGCTGCCCCCATGCTGCTCTGACGTACAGAGCAGAGACCTCTGTGGTTAGGACACTTGTAATATAACTGACTTATCTGAGAATAAATAAGGGTTATACACCATGCACAGAAAATATCTGATCAGTTTTCAACTCTACTCTGAATCTTTGTTGCTTAAAATCTGCCTTGGTCCTTCACTTAACCCTTGCTTTCTATGTGAGAGAGCAATTAGAATGTATAGAGCTCTATCTGGGGGGCAGTGAGGAGCAGGTTGAAAGCTTGTGGGTAAAGATTAAAGGTGAGACTAATATGTGCAGACATTGTAGTAGGTGTTTACTACAGGCCACCTGATCAGGATATGAAAGCTGATGAGGCCTTCTACAAGCAGCTGGGGGTAGCTTCGAAATCACAGACTCTGGTTGTCATGGGGGACTTTAATTACCCTGATATTTGCTGGGAAATTTGCACATCCAGACATGCTCAGTCCAGTAGGTTCCTTCAGAGCATTGATGATAACTTCCTAAAGCAGGTGTTGGAGGAGCCGACAAGGAGAGAAGCGATGCTGGACCTTGTACTGACCAACAAAGAGGGTCTGGTAGAGGATGTGAAGGTAGGAGGCTCCCTTAGCTGTAGTGACCATGAGATGGTGGAGTTCAGAATTGCAGGCAGCAGGCACAGGGCCACAAGCAGGATTGCTATCCTGGACTTCAGAAAGGCCAACCTTGGCCTTCTCAGAGAATTGCTTGGAAAAGTCCCATGGGAAAGGGGTCTGGAGGGCAAGGGGGCCCAAGCAAGCTGGCTAATATTCAAACACCATTTCCTCCAGGCTCAGGATCAATGTATCTCAAAGAGCAGAAAATCTAGTAAGAGAGTTAGGAGACCTGCATGGTTGAGCAGGTTTTTTTTTTGAGTTATAAACCCAAGACTTAAAGACATTTCATAGGATACATTCACAACATTTATATTACAAAGACCTAACATTCTTGACAGGCATCTTTGAAATATTTTCATTTAAGAATTTTTTTTTAAATCATTCTTTATATAGAAAGGGAAAATTTTATTTCAAGTGACTGCTTTGAAAGTGGTGACTTCTTATAAATGGATCGGTGTTTTCTTCCAAAAAAAAAAGCTATTCCTACTTAGCAAAAAGCTAATTACCACAAAGCCTCCTGTGTTCAGAAGACACATGATAAATTCACCCCCACTCTCATTTTCTAGAGGTTCACAAAAGCCAGAAGTAGAAAGGAGATGGAGTGATAGGAGTCACTGACTGCTCTCCTAGAAACAAGCTGCACCTCACACCTTCATTTCTTCCCCCAGCCTGCCCTCCAGGCCAGCTCCACTGCCCCCTCCTCCTTCCTTGCCTGGGCCCATCACAGGTACCTTCTCCCACTTACCTACTGCTGTTTTCCCTTTCTTAGTCTGATTCCCTATGAGCCTGGAAATATTTGCAAGGTTTTGTAGGGTTTCTTTTGTGGTTTGTTTTAGGGGGTTGTCTTTTTGTTCAGGGGTTTGGGGTTTTTTTTGTGATTGAGTTTTGTTGGTTTCTTTGTTGGGTGTTTTGGGGGCTTTTTTAGACTAATATGACTTCCCCAGAAGCAAGTAAACAGACAAAAAAAAAAAAAAAAAAATCAACCCATGTTGTTTCCATTTTCAAAAGCTGAGGTACATCAGGATATCTCCATCAAACCCTATTCTAATCTTCAACAAACTCAGAATGAAAAAAAAAATGAAGAAAAAAAAAGCAGGAAATGAACCTGAAAAAAAATAAATATCGAAAAGTCAAAATGTTGGAATTTGGACATTTGCAATGCAACTTTTTATTTCAGTAGAAACAAGCTTGTTTCCTCTTTCTTAAAACACAGCAGGAAGTTTTCAACAGAGATGGGAGCTGCATCATGACAATTTCTCTTCTCTGCTAAGATCAAGTTCAGCATTTCTCCCTCTTGCCATAGTTATTAAGCTCAGGGGAGAGAAGACCATGCAGCTGGCTCTGCAGGGATTTCCCAACTAACTCATAGCTATGCCCAGATAAAGAGCAGGATTATCAAGAGGTTCCCCACATTACAGATTTTCAAGGAATCCCAGATTCCCCAAATCACCAGCATGCAACACAGACAACAGCAGTGGAGAGACCTTCTCCCTTGGTAGGGGTAGACATCTCTCTTGGGCTAGTCCAGCCACAGTTACATGGATCTGGAGCAACTCATGATCCCCGTTTCTTGCAGCTGTCTCTGGCCAGCTCTGGGCTTCAAGTTCTGGCCCAGCTGTAGTGCTCAAGGCTGTTGCAGAGATGGGATCTGCAAAGTGAGCTGCCCAGGAGGCTGAATCAGAAAAAGAGTTTAATTTAGCATCTCTGAATCACCATGGAGAGGAGATGGCTGCTCTCTGGCTACAAAAAGAACTGGTAAGATTAGCAGAAAGTTTGGCTCTGTGAATCCTGTCCCCAGTGTCACACAGTCTGCTTCAAGGCTTAATCCACATGGCCCAAATCTTAAACTGTTGCCTCAAGCACTGTCAAATAAACAAACAAACAAAAAAAAAGCACAAAAATAACTGGTATAGAGCAGAGAGTAGCAGGAACTGCGTCCCTTGCAGTGCTATGCACTATCATAGAAAAAAATATTAAAAGGGGCTCTCAGTGACCCCAAGAGGCACCTGCATTTGCTTCAGGGGTCCAGGAAGGGGTAGCCCAGGGCTGTCTTTGAAGTTCAGGGACAAGCTCATCAATGGCATGGACATGCAGCAGCAACAAGACCCTTAGTGAGGAGACAGGGAGCAACCCACCAGCCTGCCAGTCAGTCCTGCACCCACTTAAAAGCCAACAAAGTCAGGGTTGATTTGTCTTGGTGTTTTATATAAAGAATCCTGAGGTATTATTAAATCAGAGAGAAATTAAAGGGGAAAAAAGGTTCCCAGGCTCCAGCTGTCAGGTCAGCCTTTCCTATCCAGAACATTTCCTTGCCAAAAATATAAAGGTTGATAAGGGGGTTAATGGCTGGGACATGGATTTAGGACTGCTCTCTCTGCATTTTTTTCTGGTAACCTACCAAGGTGTTTTCTTGGGTGGATAAACTTCAGGCACAAGGTTTGCATGCTCACACTGTCTGCAAATCAGTCTGTCTGCATCCCCCTATCCTTGTATCCTCCTATCCTTGTATCCTCCTCCTCCTCCATGACCTTTTAAGCTTGGCAGTTGGTTTTGAACAAAATTAATGCAGGAAATCTCTGCCCTTACCAGAGCCATGCAGTTATGACTGTGGTTATCCATGCCTCACAGAACCTGTGCTCAGCTATGACAGTCACATCCAAAGGGAAAGGGTGTTTATTCCTTAGTGATGGGTAGGTCAGTTCTCTCAACCATCTGCATTTCTATAGACTAAAAAAACTGTCATGGGACTGCTCAGGGATGATGTGCAGACTGCAGCCTAGCCCTCTGCCCAGGTGCATGGGCACAAGCAAGGAGAAACATGGGGGCTACTGTCAGTGCTCCACAGGGAGCCATATTTCTCCACCCAGAAGAGCTTTTGCCAGCTGTAGCACCAAGCAGTGAATCATTGCAGTGGCTCTGCTGTGCAATGTGTGGTGAAAGAACAAGGCAGACTGTTGCTGCATCAGAGCATC
The DNA here is from genome assembly GCA_025447755.1 of Corythornis vintsioides. Lineage (NCBI taxonomy): Eukaryota > Metazoa > Chordata > Aves > Coraciiformes > Alcedinidae > Corythornis > Corythornis vintsioides. The sequence goes on along the minus strand of JAOEGS010009138.1, from coordinate 32,952 downwards.
AGTCCAGGTTTTTATTGATTGGAACTGTATTTGTAGGATATGTACTGATCCACAGTAAACCCACGCCCAGGAATTATCACAACACTGCCTGTTTTCTGGGAGCCCTCTCCACACCTCATGCCTGTGCACACTCTTTGTTGTGCCACACTGAAGTACAATGGGCAGCTGTTGCCATCACAATAATGTCACCGAACTAAACTTTGTTTAGTTTTGTTTTAGCTCTGCCACATGCTCCACCTCACCACCTGAAAGATTCCTATGCACTAAATACTTGTTTTATTTACCATCTTTGCCTCTTGCAAATGATTGGAAGCGTAAAGCAATCTGAAAAAGTGAATGTTTTGCAGATCAGACATTGCTCATCACAGAACATTACAGATCCTAAATTATTAATAGTAAAAAATGAGGTGTCCCAGAGCTTCTCGTTTCTGGGTGAGGGAGAGTAGGAGGGGGCTCAGAAGAAAGGATTGTGCTATTACAGGCTATTTTTATCCATCGTTTCTATGCTTCTGTCATTAGCTAATTGATGACACAGCCTGTTTAATATTATGTCTGCCTTTGGTATTTATAGCTCCACAGTTACTGTAGTATCTAGGTGCTACTAACAAGCTGCTCTCAAGATGAATTTGGATACTCATGGATGGATTCTTTGGTGCAAGGAAGAGCAACTCCCTTTAAGTCAGCTGCTTTACACTAGCAAAAGATTTATTGACTACCCAACTCAAACATGTATGGTGATTCTGGATCCCAGTTCATCCAGTACTGGGTTGCAGCAACAGCATGGACCAGGGATCAAATTGCACAACAGCAGCAGCCACCCTTAAACACTTCTGACACTTCTCCTGCACTTGCCACCAGAGGATGCAGGGCCAATCCTGCAGTGGAACACTTCCGAATGTCACCATTGCCTTCAGCAGTGTCAGAAGAAATTCAAACTGAACTTTCAGACATTTGATCCAAGCATGATCTCCCTGGAGAGAGGGTGAAAAAAGAGGCTAGTTCCCAAGCAATTGTCTGATAAAATACCTCCCAAATACCAATGATCTCTTTGTAGCTGAATTCACAACTCCAAGCAACATCATTGTAAGTTGGCAGAGGTCTTGCATTCATGTCAAATTGCAGAGACCTTTGGGCAATGCTGCTCTGTGAGGGAAGTGGTACTATCTGCATGCAGAGCAATCTCTGAATATCAAAATTGCTCTTAGCTGTGACAGACACCAAACAGCCTGGCCAGACCTTTGCCCAGAAACTCTCATCTCCACAGTACATTACCAGGAAAAAAAATATGCTTCAGTACATATTAATTTTTCTTTCTGCTGCCTACCCTACAGCTTCCATGTAATGACAACAAATTCACAGTCCCAAGGACACCATGTTCACAAAGTTTGTTGTTTGACATGCATGTCCCTTGGGCTGCCAGCCAGAAGACAAACCTGTTCGTCTACAGGACTCAGCAGAGCTCAGCACAGGGATTTAGTGATTCAAGACCCACCAGTGGCAGGCCTTGCATAAGAGCCTGTTTCCACACGCTATAGGTGGCATGCACAGGAGTGATTAGCTACAGTAAAATTGCAATTTTCTGCTATTTGTAAATAACATTGGTGTCCATGTATTTCATTCCTTCCTTTACCAAGTAAATCTGAGGAATAATGAAACCTGGGGAGTATATCTGAACTTTTTTGTATAGGATAAGCACTCTATAACATTAACAAACCAAAAAACACTACTTCCTGAAGAGCAAAATGCCACACCATTTAGATTAGCCACACTCAGAGACCTGCTACAATTGGTGTGTAATTGTCCACCGCCAAAGAACAATCTCTCAAAATTAGCAGTTGTCACAGAGCTCCAGTCTGCCTAGAGCTGCGTTTAACAGGGCTTATAGCTGAAATGTAAGTAAGTCTGGTTTTAAGCCCAAATCAAAGAATAGCACTTGCCCTCTGCCTCCTTTTCACCCTTCTTTCACAAGGGAATCTAGTTTGGCCTTGAAAAGTCTCTTTGTTTTATAGAAAGTGGCATGTTGCAATTCATCTGCATGTGACCTGCTGATTGCTACACCTGCAAGAGCCCAGGGGCTCCAGGGACTGATGTGTCCTGGTTCAGCAACACATTACAACAGCTGCTGTGCGGAAGAGACAATTTATGAGGCCGGACTAAAGCTCAATGAAAGCTGAAGGGGACATTCCTCTCCCAAATCCAAGACAGTTCCTCAAGACACCTATTGTTACATTGGCTAGTCTGGCTGGACCATCCCTGACAAGAAGCAAGCACCCCAGCACTAGGGCATTATCAGCTGATATAGAGCCAAAAGCACTTTATTATTGTAAGTTTTGTTAAAATAAGTGTATGTATTTGAAGAGTTTAAGTTTCAACAAGTTGGCATATTCTGCTAAAAAGCATTTAGTTAGAAAGCTCCCAACGAGCTGTAACAGAGATTTCATAGAAACACTGAATGCTTTTTCATTCATAAGATCGCATCTTTCAGATAGAAAGTGATGGAAAAAAGTTTATATGCCTCCAAGATTACGTTCTTATCAGCAGCTCCTCAACAGGAAAAACAAAAGCCTTGTTTTTAAAAGAAAGGAGAAAGCTGCAGAAGCATCAATGGAAAAGATTAGGTGGTCTGGGGAGAAAACCAGCACAGTCAGCTTCTGTCTGCACCCAAATTCTTTCTAGGGGCTCTTCCAGAAGAGCCAGTAGCAATGCAACACAGTTGACTTGTTGGAGAAGTCAGCTTTGCCCTTTATACCCCAGTACACAGCTTAGAGGCAGAGTCTCCTCTTCAGAGTTTGCTCTGACTCACACTCCATTTCCCCAGGATACTGTTTCACTTCAAGCTTCCCTGGTGCCTGTGAGTACACAGACATTTGAGGAACTGTTGAGAAGCTTACAAGCCTCTGATGAATATCCAGAATAAATTTACCTCTAGCAATTAGATGGAGGCATTTTTCTTCCTTGTGTGTTGCAGAGAAAAGCAGAGGAGTGGTTCTGCTTTCTCTTTGCACTTTTATCACAAGAAACAACAGTTATCAGCAAAAGCATTGGCACAACAGATCAAAACAGTAGTTTGAGTAGCTGAATAGCCTCTCCCAGACATTTCAGGTGGAGGAAATAAAAATAAAAAGCAAGGTCCTGTAGAAGTCATGAAATCATCTGCTTTAGCAGCTCTGTCTTAATCTGGCAACAGGTCCCATACAAGGCACGTAAAGGAAAAAAGTTAGAAGATGGGAGCCCTCTCAGAATTTGCTCTCCTCCCAACCAAAGAAGGGTTCAGCTCAGCTCTCCATGTGCTTAGAGCTGCATACAACACAAGGGAGGTCAAAGCACATGTGTTGCACTACGTGACAATGGCAAGCAGTTCCTGAGCCAGACGGTGAAGGGAAAAGCAGCTGCTTTTTTTCACAGCATATGGCCTTCCTTAGCCATTCCTCACTTGCCATCCTTAGATCACCCAGATTCCCCATGATGAGTTCCTGCCATATTTTTAATATCAACGGCAGCACCGTAGACTCCAATCCTGCTGAGGCAGTGGGATGAACACCTGCCTTTAGCCTGGAGACAGACAGATCTACCATAGCGTCCGTACCTTCTGCTAGTGCATGGTGTCACCAGAGGGGAAAAGTAACTGGATCATCTGGGGACAACACGAGTTGTGCCTTTCTGCCTCCCACTCCTGCTGCAGTCCCAGGGCACAGGGTGTTCCAGCAACCCTCCATGATACACCGTCCTGAATGGGCCACCTCCACAGAAGCCATAGCAAGAGACTGAGCATCTCCTGTGTTGCAGCCTTTCTGCCATGCTGGGCAAAGAAAGATCATGCCAGCTCTCCAGTGACCAGTTCCAGCATGCACACAGCAGCTTCAGGATAAAGCTCATGATCTGCCTGGCATAAGAATGCCTTGTTTAGAAAGCACTATCCATCACCTCTATCCAAATTCTGCTTTCAGGTGGACAGTAGGCATGAGAAAGGGTAGTCCACCTGTATCAGGTAGGAGTGGAAAAAAGGCCAGAATAGAAAGCTGAAGATTTTACTTCAGTCTGATAGGTGTGAAATAAGTCCCTTGAACTAAATTAAGAATTTGGAAGAGCTGGATAGCAATGTGCTGACACCTTATTGGAAAAGAGATCCCCTATGGGCTGTGAAAGGCTGCTCCCAGTCACCTGCCCCAGCTCCTGGGCTTGGGCTAATTCACATAGGACACTGGGAAGGATGCCCATTCTTGACACCACAACACCCTCTTTCCCTGTTCTTTGGCCAGCACCCTTCTGCTCTGGAGTTTACACCGGTGCAAGTCACCAGAGCTGTGCTGTCAGCAGTGCCAAACATCCTGCTCTGCCTACAGTCCCATTGCACCACATTTTGCACACCCCAGCCATCAAACTACTACAGCAACTAGAACCTGAGCTAAATAGCCAAGCTATTTCTCCAGATTAATCATCCTTAGGTATGTCACATTAGACTTCCACAGCCTCCATGGCTGGTGAAGTATGTACTGTCTCACCTCATTGGGAGTCAGGAAAATGCAGCAACTGTGTGAGGTGTCCCATTAAAAAAACAGTTTGTACTGAACCCAAAGTACTTCACAGGGAGGCAGCCAAGAATTTGTCCTTCTGTTTTGATAGTCCTGCCCCTTATCATAGCATAAGAGTTTGAAACATTAAAAAAAAAAAAATCCTCTACAAAGACAGGGAAGTATCCATTACTGCCCTACGCAAATACACTGTTTCCAATGGAGAAGTGTGAATATATACATTAAAAGTTTTTAAAGGTGCCCTTTGGCTATAAAACATACTTTTCCCATAAAACAATTTGCCCAGGTTTATGTTAGCAGCAGCAGGCACTTCCAATTCCTTGCATAGAACTTCCATTCATGGGCTTGCTTAAGTGCATCTTTGTCCCTTTCTCTTCTCCTGCTGCTCCTCACTGCTCTTCTACTCCCTGGCCTCTCCTCCCCCACCTCACACTACCTCTTTTCCTCTCTTTCCCCTGAACTCTTCTTTGCATCAGCTTCCACACAACTAACTATATTTTCTTGTAGATTTAGGACAGAAGAGACAGAAAACAAGGACATGGTTCCCCCTCCAAACAGAAAGCATAAAACAAGCCTTTCTGTCCTTAGGGAGAGCAGAGAACAGAGCAGTTTCTCCAGCAAGTTACATAGTTGGAGAACACAGAAGTTATAAAATTGACTAAAAGCTGCATTTATTTTAAATCACAGATATAGGTATCTGGCAACAGTTATCTCCAGAGAAATCAGATGTTGATGACAATACAGCAGCTCAGCCCCCCAAAGCATTGGTTGGGGTGGTGGCACTTACTCAATATTCAACCCCAGTGTCTGGTCTATTTAATGAACCTTTGGTCACATCCTAAAAAAGAACCTTCAACAGATCAGGAGATGGAGAGTGCAGCAAGAAGGTGCTACCACAACTGTACACACATTTCTCTTCTTCAGAGAGAAGGTCTTCATAGGGCTGGTGGTGATGGGAGTCGATTGACGCTGGGCACAGGGCTAAGCAACAACTGCAGGACTATAGCCAGAGACCATAACAGAGTTACAAGCTTCACTGCAAAACAGAAAACTGAAGGGAGAAAGAGTACTCTGTTGCTATAAGGAGTCAGGTCCTGCTTGATGATGTTCAGATACTCAGTACTGGAGAGGAGCATTGCAAAAACCCCACCTCATACAGGAGCATCTCTTTCTATTGGCATCTCATACCCACCCAGGCTTTGACAGCATTGTGTTTCACACTGGCCCAGCTTCCCATTCCAGAAGTGACCCATGCCATCAGGAAAGTAGGGATCATAACCCATTGCACTTGCAAAACACAGAGACAACTGCCTAGGGCTGCAAGAGGGCACAGGAGCCCTGGAGGAGGCTATGGAGGTGGTTATCATGCAGCAAGCACCCTGTGCATGAGAATGAATGAGGTGGAAAGTCTCCTGACCCAAAGCTCTCTTGTCCAGTCAGGCCTGACACCTCTTTTTGGTCTTCAGGATTTGTTCTCTGAACACTGTTCACTGGACTTCAGCAAAACTTCCTACCACATTTAGATTTTCCTCATTGGTTTTGATGCAGAGATAAAGGTTCCCCTCTCCAGGTCAAATTCTGGCTATGTATTAGAGAAGGAACACACTGAACTCCCAGTGCTAAAATAATCACTTTTGGTACAGGCCTTTAACAGAGAGCCTGGCACAGAGAGATCATGGTCCTACACATAGCCTCTAAACAGGTGAGGGCCCTTCACGCACATGCAACATCTCTAGGACAGCCTTACTGCACAGGAGGCAGCACTGGAAACAAAGCAGGAGGAAGTGGGGGACCAAGCCCAGGGCCCCTCCATATGCATATGGTTGCTCCTGCAACCCTGGCTTCTGACACAGTCCCTGAATATCTATTTCTGCTCCTCTGTGCTCCCACAGCTCTGTCCTTCCCATCGCTTTACCTAAATCCTCCACATATGGGCCTGAGCTAAACCCTTCTAGCCACCTACACAGCCCATTACTGAGATAGGATCCATATACATTGTCCACCTGCTTTAAACTTGGTGCCAGACTGACTTTGGGTCAAGCATCAAAATGAATACTGGAAAATCACACCTCCAGACTGATGTAGTTACCCTGGACACACCAAGAAAGCTTGGCAGCAAAACAATACTAGCCCATCTTAAATATATGCTACGTGTACACATATATGTTGGTCCATCACCAACACAACCATCTTTTAAGCATTTATGCCATTTGCTACAGTCCTCCATAATAAATCAGGCTGCAGTATCAACATCAAATCACAAGGGAAGACTGTTTTATATTGTAAAGCAGTGCTCCAAATTATGGCTTATGCTGATGGCTGACATTAAAATAATAAAAGTAAAACCTACCCATAGTTCCATAACAGCAATGACTCTGCTTTTAAAAATGAAATAAATATGAAACAAAAAAATACAGCCCCAGAGGGGATAATTGCAAAGATGTAACAAAGTAAAATTAGGAAGAAAAGGGTAAAATATAATTTTAGCTCTGCAAATCAGAGCAGAATTCCTATCCTGCACACAGAGCACTGCTGAGGAGCAGCCCACTGGCACAGCTGTGCTGTTCTCCTTGCATTCTTAACGCCACTTTTGTTAAATTAAGAAAAGTGACATTCAGAAAAAGTGTGTGCTGAACCCCTGTCCAAGCAGTCAGGGAGGAGGAGTCCTGTTGGTAGCAACACAGTGCAGTCATTTCTCATTTGAGAGTCTATGGTGGTCTTGGGAGCCTTGAAGTTCCCAGTTACCACCACTCTCTTGCACATAAGAACCAGGGAGATACACCCCCCAAGAAATAAGAAAGAGCCTGCCCTCACATAGCAGCTCTCTATGACACAGTTTAGGACTCTTACTAATATTATTTCTCTAATTATAAAGAATTATGCTATTTGCGTCAAGGATTAACTTCTGTTATTTCCCACCCTAGAATAATTGTTTACATGTAGGGTTATTCTTGAATGAAGGATGGAGAGAGGATGCTCTAGTAGATCACAGTGTCTCAGTAATGGATTGTTTAGCATGAGCTAAACCCTTGTAGCTTGCTATAATGGTTTGGCTTATGTTCGGATGTAAAAGACTTAGAGGACACAAGGTGACTGAAAGAAGACTGAACCCCTCTTTTGAACAAAACTCAGCCCACAGCAGACACATCACACACTGAGCAACACACTGCTCCTCCTCCAGCCCAGGGAAGGGCTTCTAGTACTTCACCTGTTCCTATAAACCATCTCTGCTAATGCTGCTATCAAATTCAGCTATTGCACAGGTACAGCTCTCTCTACCTAAGGGTGGCTTTACCAAGTGCCATAAACCTAGGAATAACTCAGGAATAATTATATTTCACCATGCATTTGCCCACACAAAGGCAGCAATAGCGTCAGCAAGCAAAGATCAGCCCTTGTGTCTGTGATTGCAGCTGGACTGCTCAGGACCTGGTGTAATGGTGATGGCATCTTTTACACGGTCAAAACCCTGTAACCACCACCCTGAGTGGCTCCAGAGAGGATCAGTAACAGCTAAGAGCACCCCAGCAGAACCCATCTTGCACCAAGGCAATGCTAACCCTGGCTTCACATTCCCATCCAGAGCCTGACCTCATGACATACAGCTGGATCAACAGCAGGAACCAGGTTGTCACAGGCACAATCCTACCTGCTTTCCAGAAGAGCTGGAGAAGCAGTGAGCAAGCAGAACAGCAGCCCCTTACACAACCCCAGTATGGAAGTGCAAAGAGGGGCTGCACAGGAAGGACAGAGGAGGAGGTTGTCATGGCAGCAGAGGAAAAGTTTGTGACATTCCCAGGAAGGAGACCTTGGAGATTTTTACCAAATTAAGATATTAATATCATGCAAATATTCTCATGGGTCTCCCAGGAGTCCCTGGCCTTGCATCCCAAATTCATCCAGTTTATCATTAGTGTATCTCCCTCCCCCACTCACCAAGCAAACCAGATGGTCATTATGTTGTCAAAAGCCACCCTATATCACAAACCAAATACATTTGCTCCCTCAGGCTCACTCTGTGCCAGAAAGACTGACCACACCTGCCCTTCTAATTCTTTATTTTAATTTCCCTGATTGACAACATTTGGAATTTGGGGGTTGTTTGCTTCCTGTTGTTGCTTCTGCACAGCCTGGCTCCATGCACTCCCTCTGACCTCTTAGCACCTGGAAACACAAGAAAACCTTCCCACCAAAACCATATAGAAACATGGTACTCACCAGCCAAGGCAACAGGCATAGCTTGGAGAACAAAACCCTAACTAAAAAAAACCCAAACAGAACAAAACCTTCAGTGGACTTGAGCACTGCAGGGTTTGACCCTGGGCTGACAAAAAATAACAGGGTGGGTTATTAGTGCTTTTGTAGAGCAACATATGGTCAACATGCACCTGAAGAGGGGGATCCCAGAGATCTTCACATCTCATGTGGACCAGAGCAGCTGCATACCCATTGCAGCAGATGAGACCCTGTCCCCACACCCCAGGTTTGCAGAGCTCACTTTGCCCTTGAAGAAGCGCCAAGTAAAAGGCAAGGAGCAGTAGAGCAGCTAAAGGCAGTCAAAAGGCAGCCTAAGCCCCTCTGGCAGACACCAGCCTGGAGGCAGGATTAGCCATGGGGTGAAGTCCTTGTGGAGGACAAGCAGCTTCTGGCACCCCTAAACTCCACAGGCAGAGTGGGGAAGCACAGGAAGATGGGAGCAAAGGGGCTTTGGCACCTGATCTACACTGTAAGTTTAAAGGAGGAAGATGGCATTAACAGGCTGTAAATGCACTATAGTGATTTATGCGCAGCCCTAGCCCTGAGCTGTGGTTACAATCCCATGATCCAGCTGCCTGCCTTTATCACCATAGCTCTCACTCCAGTTCTGGGAGCAGTTTCCCTGGAAAATGGCTCATGCTCCTGGAACTATCATGTCTTCCACTTTTATCTTTCTTCTTTCTCTGCCTTTGTTTTTGTAATAAGCATCAAACTATTCAGAAGTCCTCATGTTTGCTCAGGCTCCCAGCCCTTCCCAACTTCCATGCTGCCCTTCTCCTCAAGGGGCTTTCAGTCTGACCCACTCTAAAAATAATTCAAGAGAACAGAGGAGTTATACTCCATCTGTCTCTGAAAATGGTTTTCGTGTTCATATTATTTGCCAGTGACACTCCATCACCACAATTACCACTGCTATTTTATCTCTCTCTGTCTGTAATGCTGACAAGGGAGCAGCAGACAGTGCTGGTGTTTAAGCTGAATAAGTGACTTAAATACATTTATACCCCCAGATCACAGCATACAGCATAAATCTAACCATTTATCATGCACCGACTGGATACAAATACTCACCATGATATCAGGCAAAGCAATCACAAGAAAAATGCAGGATGATTTGAGCTGCAGCTGCCTTCAAGTCTTTGACAAGGATTTTAGATTAAAAAATTCAAAGAAGGGATGAAGTATCTCACCTAGATGTGGCTTTTGCTGTGCTGACTCCACGGGGAAAGTGGCGACTTGAAAAAACTTCTTGGTAGATTTGCAGCTACGCTTGTAATATCCTAATCCAGCAAGGGATTGCCCTAGGCTGAGCGTTGGAACTGGGTTCTTTTCATGAGCAATCAAAGAGGAAAAATGCCCTGGGCCAGGATGCTTGGTATGGGGGACCTGGCTGAGGTCCTAGCTCTGAAGCATCTCTCAGCTCTCCTCCCCAGCTCAGCTCCACTGTCCCATCTATGCACCAGGTCTGAGAGGCCTATTCCCTTTGCTGCTGTGCCAGGCAATGGTTAAAAACTGGGAGATGCTTGAATCCCAGTGAGGGGCTCTGCCAAGGACTTGTCTGGGAAGAAATCACCTTGTGTTTCCAACTGCCTGAGATGTGATGTAGGTATCTCCCCTGAGCAGGGTTGTCACAATAAGGTTAGTGTCAGCCTCATTCCTGGTCATCTCCATCTGGAACGTGCTAGAGAAAGGTAAAATACTGTTACACACCTCACCATGCTTTGAGCCAAATGTGTTCTATGAAGTCCACCATCTACCACAGCACCACTGAGCCAAAGGACAGTGGGGTGGATGTGTTTCCCTGGGCACTCCAATGGGCAGATAAAGTTCAGCAGAGCTCAAGTGCATTGCAATGGTCAGGGAAACAACTTAGTGGTGATGGTATGTTATGAACCTAGACAAAAGACAATGTCCAAGCAGGCAATTAACCTGACACCTTTATTCCCAATTCCCTTCTCCAGCCTCAGTGTAAACCTAGGCCAAGTTAAGGAAGATGGAAGGCAGGGTCTGGAAGCCCTGCACAGCTACACATTTTTGCCTTTTTTCCAACTTGTAGGTGCTCAGAGAGAAGAGGGATGAAGGTAGCACAAACTCAAACTAGGGATAACACTTCAGCCTCTCATCCACCCTGAGGAACTCAGCTTCCAACACTTGCCTGCTCACAGAGCAACACTTTGCACACATGTTGCTGTAAGGACAGTGCTTTAAACAGCAGCATTTCCTAGTGGAAGCATTGTTTAGCAAACCCAGACAATATTTTTCCAAGAGTCCAATAAAACCCATGGAAGGACTGACTTATTCCCCCTAGGATTTCTGACTCTCTCATGAGGCAGCTGCCAACAGCAGCTTCCCAAGGCCAGCCAGCCCTACCACAGACCTGCAGGAAGCCTGTCCCAGTGCTCCATTTTACGGCACATTTAATTAAACCCCACAGGCTGCTTAGCAAACCTAGCCTCTCCTGGTGAGCTGGGAGGGAAGGGACACTCTTCAAAGTAGGCCAGCAGCCTTCCCCGGCTCACCTGGTGGAATTTGTTTGTGCATGAAGCAGGCTGGGGGCAGAGGTGACAGAAAGGAATTGGGCAGATTACAGTATGAGGAAAGCAGAAGGCTGTTTTGTCTGATGCCAGGAGGCAGGTCTGTAACACAGACATTGATACTCCTCTCTGCTGTGCTCAGGTAATTTTAGCTCAAGATTTGGGACTAGAAGTCTTAGATTGCCATCCTCAATTCCAGTGCAAAAAAAATTAAAAAAAAAAACAAACAAGAAACAACCCTCCATGATCTGTCTTGCCCAAGGTGCCCACAGAGAAGAAAAGGCAGCACAGGGCCACTGCCTTCTGCTTGTTTCCTCAAATTCAGCTTCAACCCACGTGGTACAGGTGCCTGGATGAAAGCAGAGGCCAGGCCCCATGGTACAGCAATGAGCACAACCAGTTTTCCTCCCGAAGGGAGACCCCAGGCTGTTTGGATGCATCAGCTCAGGGGCTGGAGGCAACCAAGGGCAAAGCAGGTGCAGCCCAGGGACACAGCATGGTGCTGGGGAAGCCAGAACTGCCAGCACATGGAATAAAAGCAATTGAAGAAAACAAGACCCCAGCTGCAAAACTTGATCAAAGCCCAGAAGAAATCTGCACGTTGCCAGCAAAGGAAACAGGCTGGGGAGACATGCACCAGGCAGCAGAGGGTTTGGATAGTTTGCTGCTGGCTTGCACCGAAGCAGATAGGAAAGAAAAAAAAATCAGTTATCCCTCATCCTGAAGTAAATTACAAGACACATCCCTCCAGAGCACAGGGTGAAGTTCTTGATCAGACAAGCAATGCTGACTTGTAATTCCCCTTGATATCACCTGATTTGAATTTCAGTGCTTATGAAGGGTCATGACTGACAGCTCTGGAAACTGCAGGCATCTGTTCCTGTGCAGCAGCACAGCACACAGCCCCAGGCACAAGCACCCCCATACCAGCTCTGCTGATGGCCAGAGCTAAAGGGAGAGGCTGCACATCTGGGGAGGGAGGACAGAACTCTCCTGCTCCATCAAGACTTTGCACATCCCACCAGAGCTGGGCACATGGAGGCCAGCTGGTGCCCTGTAGGTATAGTCATCTGCCCCATATTAGGAAAAAGCTATATTTGCTGCCAGAAATATAAGATGTCTCAGTTCTGAATCACATCCTTTTGACACCTCCCCACACCATGAGAGCTGGGTGGAAGCTGCAGAGATGAAGCAGAGTATACGTTCAAACAAGGGCCCAGGACTAATGAAGTAGTCTCTCGGACATCCATCCTCTCTTAGTATCTCCTCACTACAGGAGTCACCATGGGGTCTACCAAAGCTAAACTCACCAGAAACACCAGCACCACTGAGCTCCCACAGTCTTGTATGACAGAAGCACCTCATTTCTGAGGATGACCCCCAGTGCAGAGCATCAGGTTGCTTATTACTGACTACAGGACATCACTTGGTCTGGAAATGGTTAGCATGCCATTAGCATTCAATAACAATGGTAAGAGAGGAAAAAAAATCTGACTTTGGTCCAGTAAATAGAGATATTAAAAGTAGAGAAGGAACCTCACCTATTAGTTGCAAGTGGAAATACACTAAACCCTCAGCTAAGGTACTCAAGCAAAGACACATGTAACCAGTGTTCACATTGATCACTCCTTCCAATTAATAAACATAGCTGTAACTCATCTGCTGTGCTGCATACCAATTGAAACTAATTTTTTAATTGAATACTCATTTTTGCAACAAGGACAACAGGATCCACTCCAAAACCAAATCAAAACAGAGGTTGCTTGAAGGGAATTTAGAAGGTAACTTTGGCAAGAAAAGCTGACCAATTAAGCTTTTCCAAATTCAGGACAGGTGGAAGTACCACAACTTGGCAAATTGCTCACCACTGAGCAAATCAAGCAATGCAGGGCTGTGAAAGAAGGCTGGTCTGAGACATGCCAGGTCTGCCTGTCTTGTTCCTCTACAGCATCTAAATCAGCAAGGGACTTGGTAATTTCTGGAAGACTTGTTAAAATAAATAAATAAAGTATATAAAAAAATAAATAAACTCAAAGAAAACTCCAGTGATAAGCCTTCCTAACCAGCCAAGAGGGAATACTTCTGAATAACAACACAGAAATTACAGGGGATGAGGTAGCTCAAAAAGGGACTTGGAAGAAAGAACATTTTTTACCTAGCCAGTCCCCAGAGTTCACCCTGCCATTCAACCATGTCACACGTTTCTGCACATCCTTCATCAAAAGGGGCTGCAAAGAGGCACACATTTTGCATAGCAAAACGGAATAATTCTGAGCAGTTCACAAATTTGTGACTTATCATCCTTCAGGTGAGATGGGGTAACTGTTTACTTGTAGCCTGCCCTGACTGCAAAGTAAAACAGGCTTATTTAAACTGCTGCTCCTGGCACCTTTCATTTGAAGTGACAAAGACTGTTTAAGCAAACACATTTTACTCTGCAATTGAGGCCAGCTAAGAGTGTACCTGTGGTTGATTCCTGCAGCTCGGTTGCCACAGGGTGGCTTCTGGCATGATCACTTGTGATCAACATAAATGTCAAAGCAGTCCTAGAAAATTTTGATGGTTTTCCCACAGGAAATGGACAAAGGACTTGATTTTTTTTTTTTTATTAATTATAAAACAAACAAACAAAAAACAAACACACCAGACCAGACAAAAACACATGTCTTTCTCTCCTCCAGAAATACCTTCCGCTCAAGATAAAATTTCAGGGTGTTCCTGGGAAGGAGAAACAGTAGCACATGTTGACCAGTTTCTTTCTATTTTCTGGGGGGAAGAATAGCTAATCACCTGCATTCCAGTGCTGATCCCTAACACACCACTCTCTATTTTTGCTTTTATCACCCTACAGCTCTCAACGAGGCCGAGAATTTGTTTTGCCACTACAAAAACATACCTTACTCGGAAAATTAAGAGGGATCAACAAAAATTGCAAATATGTACTTCACTTGAAGTGCATTCAAACCCCATGTAGAGATTCTCATTGCAGATTAAAATGGCTTTAAATTACTGCTTAGTCTTCTGCCAAGAAAGAGCCCTGAGAAATGGTTCTTGCTGTGAAGAACTGTGAGGTTTAAATAGTCAAGACTGGCTGAAAGCATAGTTGTTATATCTACTTCACACCTGGGAAGATTAAAATGCCCACCACAAGCAAGGGAGAGGTAGGCTTCTGGCCACTTTGGAGGGAAACTCAAGTCCACCAAGATCCGGCCTGAAAAAATATCATCCTTCAGAGTAAGTTTTGCACCTTTTTTTTTTCCTCTGGTTGGTGTGTGAGCTTACAAAAAATAAATAAATTATAATAACAATGGGGGAGGGTGGGAGAGAGGGGGAAGAGAGGGAGAAAATACCAGCAATATCAGAAAAATAATAAAAATAACAAAGAACAGTAAAAATCAGGAAAATGACTGGTCTGGGATTCTTAGGAAGGGAGCAAGACTGCCCTTTAAGCCAGCATGGGATGTGAAGCCAGGAAATTCACTGTTTGGAGGAAGCTCTGACCAGCCATGACAAGGTCAGTCTGGCCAGTCCCAGGTGGATGCAGTATCTCCTTCAAAATAGAGCGTCCCTGAAAACCATTTAGTCTGAGAAGAAGGATCCCAAAGAGAAAATCCACAAATACACCTTTGTCAAGAAACAGTTAATCAATTGTCCATGATTTGGTTACATAGTTGTCCTCTCCTGCAGGAGAGATGAGCACTGCACAAGCCATCAAAGCAGCAGAAAAACTATAAGAACCAGCAGTGACTAGAGTAAGGGCTGTTGGATGCACAAAGACACTTGAGAAGATCAATTCTTCTTGGAAATCAAGTGAAAACCATCTCTGTGGAAGTGTCTCCCATAGTGTCAAAGCCTTGGCTAACAGCAACCAACCTTGCAGAAGGCCAATGCTAATGGTGTGCACCCCAGCCCTGACATTAGATACAGCAGCCTAAGAAAGACTAAACGTTTCTTCCCCTTCTAGGCATCCTGCACATGGTTACTCCTACCCCTAGCAGTTTCTCAGTATTTGAGTACTTCCACTGAGCTTATTCACATCAGTATGAACTGAGGGCAATATTGTAGCTTCACCTCCAAATGCCTTGCTCCTGCCTAAAAGGGTCTGGTCAGGCCCAAAGAGAAAGTTCATCACCCTGTGCACACCAGCACAGAGGCAGCAAAGGTGAGGATCTCAGCAGGTTTGGAGGCTGTTCCAGCCCCAGAACAGCATTTCCACAGCCTTACTCATACTGACTTGTCCAAGTAGCTCTATCCACCTGTGATGAGGTATATTAAATCATGGAGGTCAGCAGAGGAATTAAAAAGTAGAGGAGTTAAAGCATAGGTGCTCCAGTTCAGGGAGAACACAAGATGAAAGCTAAAACTGAAGAGAGAAGCTGGCAGCTGCTTTGACCTCAGCCACATGTCGTATGTCCTATGAATCCTCCTCTGCTCCCTCATGTCTCTGTGTGACACAGGCACAGCTCCAACTCCCCCGTGGAAAATGAGTGTCCTCGAGCAAGCCTGTGGGATGAGATTCTGACATCTTTTTGTATACTGAACAGCATAAGTAGCTGATCCATGTGGGGCTGCTTAAAACACACCCAAGTAGGGAACAGAAAGAACATGAAAATCAAGCTCCTACTTTTAGAAACACACTAAAAATACACTCTGCTAGAGAAGATGGCACAACAGCTAAACCACCTGCTAGGAAAATAATACTCAATTGCTAAAGTGCCTAAATACAAACGTTCATGATTTAGAGACTCTAATCTGGGTAAAGATAGTTGGAATGGGCCAGTTTTGAGGGAGAGTCATAAATGCTTCAGAGATTACCAAGCACTGGCTTTGCTGCCTGACTTCCTTTTCACTCTCCTGCTAGCTTTACCCTCTGGTAACTCCACATGGGTGCTATGGAATAAGTCAACAATCTCTCTCTCCTCTTTCTTACAACTTATTTAGGGCACACAGCTTCACTCTAACACAAGGATATGAAATAGCAGCCCAAGATCTGGTGCCACAGACTCACACAGACACTGGCAACCCACCTGCAGACAGCACTCCAGGACACGCAGCTGAACTCCTTTGTAGCTGTTCCTTTTCAGCATGACCTTGCAGGAAAACCTTTCCTCTTGTTCATATGGGCTTTCAATATCCTCAGTCCCCTTTCCTATAAAATCCATTCCCCTCCCTCACCTTGCTTTGGGAAATGACTTAGTCAACGTACCTAGCAGACAAGAAACTGCAAGAAAATGACTCCTGCGCCTGAGCTTGTTAAATGGTGCCCCTGGCCTCAGGTGGAGCTATTTGGGGCCCTTAAGGCCCATTAGTGTCCAGTCCTCAGCATCTGCTGTTTCAGTCACCATAAAGCCTCTGCTGTGGGTGTTGGTAAAATCTTGTGGGTGCTTAAGTACTCAGTCTTTGCGCTGGTCTCCCCAGCCTGCCCTGGAGTTTGTAGCTCTCAACACAACAAAGTCTGAGCTGTGACCTGTTTTTCACTGCTGTTAACTCAAAGAGTTCCCAGATTTACAGCAGCAGGACATGTTACTGGGTGCACACTATGTGCTCCTGCTACTCTGAATTCACAAAGTGAGTGTAAATTAAGGACAGGATTCTTGTGCCAAGTCTTATATCTGACAGGTGATCCCAGAAGGGTCATGCTACTGCCTTTGAAGTTGATGGTTCAGGGTACAGTGTCTTATTTGTGTCCTTCTTGTACAATACACTGAATACAGACCTGTCAGACAAGATCAGAGCTTAAGTGAGATGTGAAGTGACTTAAAATATTATCTACATATTGCAAGAGCTCTGAAAATGAACAATGTTACACACTTTGCTCAGTGAAAAAGACTCTAGGATAGATTTACTGTGGAAGCTACTACAGACCAGATCCAAAACAAGGTGAAGAAAGATTTCCTCTAACTTAAGGGCCATGGATTATAGCCCTTTGCCTCCATCTTTTCACATATCTTTACAGGAACAAGAAGTTAAAGATATGCCTTCTACTTCTAGGCTTACATCTTGCACAGACTGGAATTCAATTAACATTTTTCTGCAACAAAACTTGGAGAAGCACTTCAGAGCTGCTGCTCACAATGCAGAAGCGACTGAACAAATGATACTCTCATTAACGCTCTGCCTTTCCCTGCTGTGCAAGCCAAATCCTTGAACACTAAAAGCACCTCAGCATCAGCTGGGTTCACAGACATCCAGAGCAATTTTTCAAGCTCCCTGACTTTTATAGACTAGGGGGGAAGGGATTTGGTGTGCTTTAATCCATTCTATTATATGAACTCAGAAATGGTTTTCATCCTCAAGCACTATAAATTAAAGTGGCTGCAGTTATTCTATTCCTGATTACTGGCAATAATTTGATGACTATATTTTCTTGCCCATTTTTTTTTTTTCTTCTTTTCCAAATTAACCTATGAATGTAACTTCCCTGGTAGTAAGTAAATAATGCAATAAAACTGGACACAGTAGCCAACACATTCATATTTGGATACCTGAAAATGTGGATGAATACAGTAAAATCTCTTGTACTTTGTAGGTGGAATTTTTTGTATTCAATTCCCAGCCCTTCAGACTCGAAGAACATGTTGTATGAAAAAATTATAGGTTTTTTTGCACTGCTCTAGGGTTTTTTTTGTCTAGAAGACTAATAACTTTTTAACATGTTTATTCACTTGTGCAAGTCATTAGATAAGTGCTATCCACTCATTTTAGAGACTGGAAAACTCGGGTCAAGAATCATTTAAGGATGGAGCTTATTACCCTAAAAATACCACTTACCCAATCTGTGCAATGCAAGCCACTATTAAGTACATCTAAAGATGGAAAATAATCTGTGTTACTAGTGTATTCATAAAAACATAAAAGATACACACAGACTTGGATTGTCTGTAGATAAATTAGGGAGTACATGGCACAGCACAGAGTGTAATAAATAAATTGCTTCTCTACAGTGTGATGGTATTCTAGGAGTCTAATTGTGCCTCTCCTCCATGTGAATAATAAATGTGACTTTGATTATTTATTTCAATACAGTATCCATAAGCATAACAGAGTCCAGCTCCAGGCTGGATACTTGGGACCTTAACAAATATCAGTTTTTAAAAGCTTTGGTAAAACCTACTTGAGATCCCATCAAACTCAAGTGCCCATGTCAGTTATTCTCAAGTATTCTAACTATAAGGATGTGTCAGGTACACAAAAGACACGATTCAGACAGCATGACTGCCCTAAAATGATAACTTTATCATAATGCACTTGACAGTGAAAAAGCAACAATAGCTATTTTGGGAACAAAAGAAAAACACAATGGATCTGATGACTAAGTGTTCTTGTCCCCAGTGTAAAAGCAAAGTAGATCCCTGTTGTATTTAACTTGATTCCTTTGAATTAAATGCTTCCATTAGAAGTTTCCCAGAGTAGCTTTAATATTTAATTATGTATTCCACCAAAGGAAAGAACAAAATCTTTGCAAAGGGTTCTTTTGTGAATGTGAAATATTTATCAGCATATCTCTTTGGACAAGTATTTTTATCCCCCAGGCTGGGAAAAAACTTCCATGTACAAATCAGTTTCAAAACATTTTATTTTACAGCTTGAAAGTTTTCTATACTTCAGCACCTCATGCCGTGACTTTGTTATTTCACTTGTTAATGAATGGTAATTAAATCTCTTTTGGCTGGAAAGGTTGGAGGGCTCCTGCTGTATTACCAAAACAATTTCTGAAAGTTACAAAAATGCCCAAGTGTCTAGAAATTAAAGAGTAAAGTTTGCCATGTTTTCAGTCCAAGTTTGAATCGCTTAAAAGGATTTATGTGGAAGAACAGCACGTCCAACTCAGTGTGTACAGTCTCCCCAGTGGAACAGACATAATTATGTCACTTTGTGTCTATCAGAGTAAACAGGATTGTATTCATAATAATGTATGTTGTGGCCACAAACTTCCTTGATCTCACAACTGTAGCAAACACTGCATAAACCCAATCACATTCTACCTACACAAAGAACTGCTACATGGGTACATCTAAGTAAAGACTTGTTAATTTTACATTTGCTCAGTAGGGCTTGAAACATGAGCCTATTAATTTTTATTCTTTTCTTTTTTCTCATTTGTTTCAGGTGCTTTGAGTCAGAAGGTAAATGAAGTGAGTGCTTACAGCAGAGGTAGATAAAGGGGGAATAACTAAATAGGAAGGCATTTTGTGGTGTTACAGTGCTAAATAGAGACACAAAGTTGAAAAATAAATACCTGCGTGGTCTCCACTATTCAGTAACAGTAAAGGCTTCTGCTGGCATTGTATTGGCCCACAGTTTGTAAACAAAAACTACATCAATTCTAATATAAAATACCTTTTCCTGAGGGCAATAGTAGGAAATTTGTTTTCTCAAAAAAAAGCCACAAACGTTTTCTCAAACGATCCAGCAAAAATAGAGTTTAACAAGAAACTGGAAACAAGAATGGGATATGATTATGAGTCCATTAGCAAGCTGCAACTTTAGAAAGAGGTTTGCTGAAAGCAGAGCCCCCTGTGGTGAAGCGAGGAAGATCAGCCCTGTGGCATGGAAACTGATGCTTCATGTCAGTCGAGGATCGCTCCTTCCACCTTTAAATAGAAAGAAAAAGAAAATATGTATTTCATTCTGTAGTCCAGTGTTGTTTACATACTAAGGAAATCTGTGTCCTCTAAAGTTTCTTTTATGCAACTACATATCAAGACATCATTAAAAAACTGTTGATTAAAGCCTGTTAGGCTAAACTGCCAAGACTAGGTGACTGTTTGAATCTAATTACAAGTCTACTGATGGTTTTTGGAATTATTAAAAGTTAGAAATAAATGAGCTCTTTTCGTGCTACTCTTTAAAATGGTCAGAGCACCTCATTAGAGCAAGTTGCTGCATGAGCTCCATGACTGCAGAGTTCTAATCACCATCCCATTCTAGCAAGTATATGCCTGTTTTCAAACAAACAGCTACATTCATCAAAGGGAGATCTTTTTTCTTTGTTGAATTTTAATGAATAAATAGTGTTGTGTCTTCACATTTTAACAAAGTTCTAGTGATAATTACACTGCCTATGACACTTGCAGAAAACTAACAGTGTGCTGTGGGTGTACCGATTGCCCCAGGAAGTTGCACCATCTGAGGATCCAGGAGGGCTTGAATTTGATGGCCTTAAGAGGAGGGAACAAGGGTTAACTGGTTCCACTCTTAGAAGGCTGGGGAGGTAAGAAAAGCAGAACAAATATGAAGGGCAGTATTTTAAAATCATTGTGATATACCAAGAGGTTTTGGGGAAAGGTCCTGAGATACTTAAAATTAACCAAGTGGAGTTATATGAACTACTAGTTTATCTTAGCAGAGGTCTCGAGGCTTTATAAAGAAGGTCAGCACCATTACTTTCATTTTACCATCATCAAGACAGAGACACAAACATGAGTGCAACAACACTTTCGCAAAATATGACCTTGTCACATTAGTACCCTTTCTCAGTGCCCAGTAAGGGAAAACACCTCCTAGATTTAACAGGTTTCTCTTTGTCCCTAAATAACTGTATTGGGAGAGGAGGAAGTTCAGAGAAACCCTGTAGGATGGCATATTATGCTTCCTTTTCCAAACATAACCCATATGGAGGTGGGTGAATAGCCAAAAGATGGCACAGACAACCTTAACCATGAAAACCATTTATAACTGTTCATAATTGTACCAACGTAGCACTAATGGATGTGCCATCTTACTGCACTAAAAACTAACATGCTATATTTAGATGGCTCATCCTATCTCTCTATCAGCTTCCAACTTTGGAAGAGAAAATGATCCAGAGTTCTTTCTTCATGCTCCCATGGAGACAGCCAACAGATGTGCTCATCAGTATGGAAAATTCTTTGCAGCTGAATACTGTAATATATTATGCAGAATTAATGTGCAAGCAGCCACGGGCAAAAGCTCGCGGTTACTACTGACATCCCTCAGTGCAGTTATTCACATATATAGGACTGCAGGATCAGGTCTCTGGAGTGGATTGAAGTTTCATATTTTCTCACCAATCCTTATCAACATCAAACTGGAGCCGTGATGCTGGGAAAAGCAGTGAAGCAGAAAGGTTGAATGAGGCAGAAGGAAAGAATGGGACAAGTGAGAAGAAGAAAGTCTAACATATCTGAGAAAGACAACATTCAGAATCAGAGAGGAAAAAGAGGATTTCAAATTCACAGACAAAATCTTAAACATTGGATTTTCAGCTTGAACACAAAACAAAGCTAAATTCTTCTCGTCACTCCTTATATTCTTTCAGAATCCCAGGGAAAACTGCACTAGTTCAGTATCAAGACTAAATTTCAGACCAGAACTGTCTTGTTGAAATCAATAAAAGCTTTAGATTATACCTTTGTGTGAGGTTATCTGTATTAATTCTCTTTCATACCAGGGTAGTCAATAATGCTATTAAAGCTATTTGCCTGACAGGATCCTCTTTTTATTTTCCAGCCACATATGTTACAGACATGATGTTAACATGATGTTAACATTCACCAGCATGACAGAGACCAAGTCAGTGATTTTGTGTAACCTGGGATTTCGAGCAACCCAAGATTGTCCAAGTCTTTGGCTCTCTGGCTGGCATCTACAAACAGGCAGCACCTGCCCAACCTAGTCTGAGGCAGGAATGATGTGGTATGGATGTATGACAGGGATGAAAGACTTTTTGGGGAAGGACCTGGCTGCAAACAGTTCTCTCTACTGCAGAAAGCAAAAGACATGTCTTGCACAACTGGCAGTTCAGAGAAGGAATGCTGCACAATAAGGTTGGGTTTTTTGCAGGGCTGCTGGATAACACTAAGTGCAGTCTAGAAATTACAGAAGCTGCAGTTATCCAGGACTGCTATGCCCAGTTACACTTTGGGGTATGCATATCCTTCAAAGCAGGATGTAGTCCAATGGGTTTGACTGGGGAACAAAACAATGAGGGACAGAGAAGAGCCAATCCTGGCACCTGGTCACCTCTTGGCTGCCACAAAGACAAGAGAAGTCAGGGCTGACAGTGCAATGCTGGTAGCTTCTGAGCCTGAAGTGGGAGCAAAGAGATGCTATCATCCTGCAGAAGCACCATTAACAGCATCTGAATGCACTTCTAAAACACAGATGTCACCCACAAGAACAACCACCTGACAAGCTGCACTAATGGCAGATGTCTATCCTGAACCTATAAACAGTGTAATGAGTCCAGAACTAATTGACACAACATTCCATTTACCACATATGACTAAGAGATCCAAGTTCAGTCACCATTATCTCACACAGTATTTTTTCTTTAAAGCAATTATGCCCCTAACAAGTTGGGTATTTTTAATAGTTATGAAAGAAATTAATTTTAGGTATGAAATAACAACAAAACATGGGTATATTTTTTTCTTCTCTGATGTAAAGAAAGAAACATGATGCCAGAGTCCAAAAGGGAAACATTAAAACTACTGTGAAGAGAATACTTAGCTGCTGGAAATGGATTATCAGGCATTATGGTAGCCTCACATATTGATCCTAAAGCTTCAGGAAGCCATTAGCACTGCACAATTGTTGCTAATTCCAAACATTAAGGTAACATTATGCAATTTGCAGATGGACAAAAATCACTGTTTATCACTGACTCTTTTGCTAATTTAGTCATCAAAACTGTTTGCTGGCTGAAATATGATTAAAGAAGAGATAGATATAGGCAGCTTTGAATTATATTCAACAATGTAGAGAATTGTTGGCTTTATGTGTGAGAAATGGACAAGGCTGAGCATGGAAAGGAGTAGAAAGATAAAAAGCACACACAGAAAAACTTGGTAACAGATCATGTAATCTGAGAAAATAAAGAAAAATATCTTTAAGAGTAAAGTCAAATAACTCTATTTTCAAAAGTGACTAATAGTTTCAGTGTCCCAGCTTGGAGATTCATTATCAGAATAGTCTCGTGTCTCATGTCACTTTAATAGGCCAGAAATTGGGCAACTAAGATGCCCAAAATGTTTACATTATATTTTAATCAGAGGAACGGCTGAATGCTCAGTTGTGGACTGAGAGTAGCAAGAAGGTGTCAAACTGCTACTGTTTAGGGAGAAACAACAGCTACCTACAGGAAAGTTCTTAGGCTCTGCTGTCAAAAAGTTAAGACATATGATAAAGCCAGACTCTGACCATTGCTCACTTTCCTCCCTCTGGATGTAGGAAGGAAACATGAAGCAGATGAGGAATGCTCTACCCTGCAACCATTGCAATGATCTCTGCTGCCAGAGAGACAGTCATCAGTCACAACTACCACATTTTAGAATAAACAATAATATAGATTGTACACCAGGATTATGTACTTGCCGCTTGAAGAAAGGTTGACCACCATAGCAGATGCTTTTGCATTATCATTCTAACTTGTAACATCCATTGAGGCCCTCATAATAACTGAGCATCATGATATTGGAAAAGTCATGGAGGTCATGTGAAATAGCTGGTGACTGGAAAAAGGGAAACCTGGCATCCATTTTTAAAAAGAGTAGAAAGGAGAACCCTGGAAACTGCTAACCTGAGAGTCTCACCTCTGTAAAGAAGTTATGCTAAGGCACATGATAGGGAGGTCATTGGAGACAGACACCATGGCTTCAC